>CM061067.1:154045673-154160854 GCA_030762895.1 Sophora flavescens
AACCAGCTTGGTGATATGTGATATCACCTTAATAACAACCCGTAAAACCGTGAAAACCCATTTGATGATAATATATTATTAGATGAGAGTGTATGTATCAAATTCAAATCCAATAAACTTAGCAATGGTTCTGGGGAGTAAATTACCTTGCGGTCCAAGTAGGGATTGATGAAAAGGTATTATAGAGCTGAACCATCAAACGGCCGGCCCTATCCCATTTAGCCTAATCTATATGCAGTATGGGCTAAAAAGTCATAAATGTCCTAAGGCTTAAGGGTTAGACAGCCCAATGGGCCATAATTTTGATAGGATCTATTTTTTTATTATAAAAACTTGACAAAAAGAGCAACAACTATAATCACTCTACCATTATGTAATAATATCATTAACCTATGAAATTATCTATTTAAATGTGTATTACGTGCTATAATTTTTCCTTCACTACTCTTTAACCACTTAGGTAATCGAAATGAATGGTTTCCCTTAGCTGTAATATTATCTTTTGCAATAATTTGATATCGGTTCTCTACTTTAACAATTCATTTCATATAAAGACAATGATGAAAGAGAAAACAATGATTTCTCTCTTCAAATTTTTTAGAGAAAACTGTAGCACATAATACATATTTGAATAGTTAATTTCATAGGTTAAACGATATTATTACATAATGCTAGAATGATTATAATTGTTGTTCTTTTTATCAAGTTTTATAAATAAAATAAAATAAACAGGACTATCAAAAAAAAATTATGGTCCATAGACTGACCCTGACCCCTAGTGCCTTTTGGTCCTGTGGCTTTTTTAATGTGGGTTTTTGGCCATGACCTTTTAGCCCCACACACATGGGTTGGCATTTAAATGAGTTAGGGTGACTCATTTGACAACTCTAATTATGGGCTAAATGGGTTGGGTTATTATTGTGGGCCAGATGGGCTGGCCATACGGTTTAAGGCCAAACTAACAACCACCATTATTTTTAACAGTGATTAACTAATCTAAATAATTAACTACACGTGATAATTAAATGAAAGGTAATTATAGCCATTCGATACTATTGTTGGAATTGGAATATACATGAATCCAACATGCAATCAAAAACCACTTTCTTCTACTTTGTTGAAAAAATAGTAGAAAACATTCAAAAGAAGGCAGCCGCATAATCACACCAGTCCCCACCCACTGCCTTCGTGATTTATTCCTCTTTCAATTGAATGATCATTTTCATGCATTTAAAGTGATTCATTCATCATCTTGTAATTTCGTCATTGCTGAAATCATTTTTTGATAAATCATTGATGTCCATACATGTTCTGCTGACCTCATCATAGTAATAATAATAATAATAATAATAATAATAATAATAATAATAATAATAATAATAATAATAAACACAATAAATGTCTTTGAGGAATGAGGAGTGCTTTAACTTAGTCGAATGTAAGGCATATCATTTTGCTTGCACACCTAATTTAAGTGATCCACATTAATTCGATAACATAAAAGACAATCACAAATCTATTAACCAAATACACAGTCACTCAATTCGAGTTGTAACCAAATCTAAGAGTTTGTTTGGTTTGTCAAATCCACTAACGTATAATGGATATGTCATATGGGATAAAAAAGTAATTCCGTTTAGTAATCGTTTTTTCAAATCTAATCCGCTGTCAGTTAGTTTATTCAATATCCGCTCGCTAGTTTTTAGAAAATAGAGCCTAATAATCTCCAATGTTTTGAACTATATAAGTCAGTATTTAACAGAAATGTATCTCGAGTTAATTTCACAATATATCACCACAACTAGAAATACTAATTTCATGTAAGCCTTTAAATAAGCACCAATAATTTTAAAAGTCACTTCCTAATTTTAAAAATAAAATTTTGTTTAATAGAAAGACACCAAATGTAAAAACCGATTACATGAATAGCAACAAAACGACGAATCTTTTTTATCAGCATAAAATATAATAATTTTTTTAATACATACTAGTCCCAAATCTGAGTTATTAATTTTTGACATATAATTTAGGGAAAAGTGTATATACGCACTCTGAACTTTATCCCATTTATAAATAAATATCTAATGATTCTTTTTAATTAATCCTCAAACTCTAACTAATAGTGAAATTAGTCTTTTTGTTAACTTAAAATTAGATTATTAACAATGTACAAATCCAGCCATTCATTTTACTTCAATCTAAACGGTTAATTGCATTTTTTTAAATAAGTGAAAAACCCAAAGATTTCTTCCCATGTTTCATCTCTTCTTTCTCTTGTTCAGTCTCTGTTTTTATATTTTAAATTTTCCTTTTTGGTGAGGTCCTGGACTCATCCAATCCTCCACATTTGCAATACCTGTAAAGTAAGAAGGCCAAAAGTAGCACCAGGGAACTACAGCCAACACATTCAGCCACTTGAAATGGTGTGCCACCATTTCGTTGTTCCAATCACGTTCTGCTATATGAGGTGGCTTCAAAAAGTGCCTTGTAACCTTTGTGGCGGGGTGAATTTATTTGACCCGAACAAGCAAAAGCACGCCAGACTCAGCTGCAATAACAGTATGAGTTCCACTAGATTCGTGTTCAACAACTCTATTATTATTCGTATGTTGCTAAGCCACATACGAAGTTCACTCCAACGGCAATTCTTGCCACATGTTCCTGCCCATGCTTGATTTGATGCCAAGCCATTGCCAACACTCGAGGTTCCCGTTTACAAGGCCACAAACATGGGAATATTCGGCATCAATATTTTCTATAACAGCACCCCCAAACCAGAGAAGAAGAAGAAAAGGCACAAAGAAGAAGGGGGTGAGCAATGTTTTTTTTTTTTTTAAATAAATAAATAAATAAATGCAATTGACTATTTAGATTAAAGCAAAATAAATGGCTGAAATTGATCCTTGTAATGATCTAACTTCGGTGATTAAAAGGACTGATTTCACTTGAAGGTGCTTGTTTCTGGATGGACTAAATTTCAAGAGTTGTATGCACTCTTCCCTATAATTTAACTAAGGGTGGCATTTAAGAAGGACAATGTTTTTTTTTTACATAAAATGAGGACAACAAAAGTGTTTTTTTTGTTTTTTCAGTGTATTTTCGAGAAACGTATATATAAAGAAGATAAAAAGTTAAGTGAGAGATAAAAACATCCAAAATTTGTGTTCAAACAACAAAACTCAAGAAAAGGATAATACTTTTTGGTACCAAAGATATTTGGTAACTTTTGCACGAACTGTATTGGAAATGCTTTGCTAGCTTTCTTCATTTTCAATTTTGATGCTATCAATCAATAATGATCTCCATTGTTACAAGTTACGCCGCCATCTTGATCACTGGAAGAACGAGATCTACGCCGCCATCGTGCTCCTTTGGTTTGCATCATCGTCGTGCTCCCTAGATCTACATCGCCGTCATCTTCCCTAACCTTTGTTGTTGTCGTCTATGGGTATCGTGAGCCTACAAGTTGGGATTTCAAGATCTGTTTCATGTAAGTTTTTCCGAAAATATATTTCATATTTGTCATTTACTCATGAACACATATTAGATTAGGATCACTAAACTCCAGTCATAGCTTTGTTATACCACACTAGAAAGACTTACGGGCGAACAAGTGTTGCAGCTCTCCTTCTTCTTGGACCACTTTCAAGCAACCAACGGTTTTCCTATATCTCCGGATCTACAAAGACTCGTTTTTGATATTGCAACAAGCACAAAGTACTTACAGTCTATGAACACTATCCCAGATGATGGAAACGGGTATTGAATATTATTGACCGTGTTTAGACTAGGGACTCTATGCTGTTATTTATAGAGATCAGATTTTGTCCATCAAAAAACTGATTCTTCTTTTCAGGAACCAGATATCCCACTATCCCCTTAACAACTCAACCAACCATTATCTCTTAAAAACTAAAAAAGAGTAACGTACTTGGTCAGTTAGTGGCAGATATGTGTGAGAGATATTAGGACCACTTTATCTTTATTTTTTAAAAATTAAAAAATAAATTCCAACATTCTCCCACTTGGTCCAATATTTCTCACACTTTCTGATATCTATAACACTGACAACTTTATGCTCACATCCAAAAGTTAATCACATGAATCATGGCGGCAGGTTCTCTAAGTAAGATGATTATTACCTTCCATGTAACACAATGTAATCATCCTTAGAAAAAGCAACAACTTCAACTGAATGAATAACTGAATGAACATGTTCAAAATTTATTCTTGAGTCCAAAATACATGTCTTTCTCAACCAAATGTATACATCAAAAGAGAAGACAAAAACAACAAAAGTTTCATTACAATCTAAATAGAGCTCATAACCGAATTGAGTCCCATAGACATTACATGATCCGTGAACAACTTAGTTGGCATGCCTTTTGTCAACGGATATGCAACCATTAATTCAGTGCTAATGTGTTCAACAACAATTTCATTTGATTTGACACGCTCCTTCATGGCTAAATACTTTATGTCGATATGCTTGCTTCGATTTCCACTTTTATTGTTTTTAGCCAAAAAAACAGCAGCTGAATTATCACAATATATCTTCAATGGTCTTGAAATAGAATCAACCACTTGTAGACCAAGAATGAAACTTTTCAACCAAATACCCCGTGATGTTGCCTCGAATAAAGAAACAAACTCGGCTTCCATGGTAGAAGTAGCAACTATTGTGCTTTGCGCTTCTCCAAGATATTGCTCAGATTAGCCATCATGAAGATGTATCCGGATGTTGACTTACGAGGTCAACACAACCAAAGAAAAATCTGAATCCGAGAAACCAAACATTTCCAAAATGTCAGATCTTCGGTACATAAGCATGTAGTCCTTGGTTCCTTGAAGATACCTTAACACTTTCTTTGCACCTTTCCAATGTTCCATTCCTGGATTACTTTGATATCTCCCAAGCATTCCAACCGCAAAAGCAATGTCAGGTCTCGTACAAACCTGAGCATACATAAGGCTTCCGACAACAGAAGCATATGGAATGTTTTTCATTTGTTCCCTTTCAAGCTCATTTTTAGGGCATTGATTCAAATTGAATCTATCACCCTTCACAATAGGTGCCACACTTGGTGAACAATATTTCATTCTAAATCTTTCTAGAATTTTGTTAATATAGGTCTTTTGAGACAAACCAAGAATTCCTTGAGATCGGATTCTATGGATCTCAATTCCAATGACATATGATGCCTCACCCATATCTTTCATGTCAAAATTCTTAGAAAGAAATTGTTTCACCTCATGTAACATCCCAAAGTCATTAGTTGCAAGAAGTATATCATCCACATATAAGACCAAAAAGATTATTTTGCTCCCACTAACCTTGTGGTATATGCATTGATCCATATTGTTCTCAACAAAACCAAATGTTGAAATGACACTATGAAATTTCAAATACCATTGACGAGATGCCTGCTTTAGTCCATATATGGATTTCTTGAGCTTGCAAACCAAGTGAGCCTTATCACTAGAGGAAAAACCTTCAGGTTGTGTCATATAAACCTCTTCCTCTAGGTCACCATTAAGGAAAGCCATCTTCACATCCATTTCATGTAATTCTAAGTCAAAATGAGCAACCAATGCCATTATAATGCGTAAGGAGTCTTTCGTGGACACAGGAGAAAAAGTTTCTCTATAATCAACTCCTTCCTTTTGAGTGAATCCTTTGGCAACCGATCGGGCCTTGTATCGCTCAATGTTTCCCAATGAGTCCTTCTTGGTTTTAAAGACCCATTTACATCCAACGGGTTTTACCCCATTAGGTAACTCAACAAGATCCCATACTCCATTATTTGCCATAGAATCCATTTCATCCTTCATAGCATCATACCACAACTTAGAATCACTACAATCAATTGCTTGTGAAAACGTTTCAGGATCATTTTCAGCTCCAAAGTCATATTCAGACTCTTGTAAATACACTTGAAAATCACTAGGAATCGCTGATTTCCTCATTCTAGTCGACCTTCTTAATGTTGCATCCACAACCTCTTGAGGAGGCTGTTGTTCAACAATTTGCTCAACTTCCTGTATTTGTTCTTGAACAATTTGATCTTCTAGAATAGGTTCAACTTGACGTGGAGCTTGAGTCACTTGATTTTGGTGTGCATCACCAAAACTACTAGTTTATAACTTGATGTGGGAACCGTGTTTTCACATTGATCTTTCTCAAATCCAATGTTTTGAGTTAGATCACTCCCACTAGCCACGTCATTCTCAAGGAACTTTACATTTCTTGATTCAACAATTCTAGTGCTATGAGTTGGACAATAAAACCTGTACCCTTTGGACCTTTCAGCATAACCAATGAAATATGCACTAATGGTCCTTGGGTCTAACTTCCTTTCATTTGGATTGTAAATCCTAACTTCAGGTGGGCAACCCCAAACGCCGACATGCTTTAAACTTGGTTTCCAACCTTTGAACAATTCAAAAGGGGTTTTAGGAACCGCTTTTGTTGGAACCCGATTCAATATGTACGATGCTGTCTTAAGGGTTTCACTCCATAGTGAGCAAGGAAGTCTGGAGTTGCTAAGCATACTCCTCACCATGTCCATCAAGGTTCGGTTCCTTCTTTCAGCCACACTGTTTTGATCCTGCAAGCCAGGCATGGTGTATTGGGCCATAATACCATGCTCTTGAAGAAACTTTGCAAATGGACCAGGCGTTTGTCCACTCTCAGTGTATTTTCCATAAAATTCTCCACCTCTATCTGATCTCACAATCTTTATTTGCTTTCCGCTTTGTTTCTCTACTTCTGCTTTGAAAACTTTAAAAGCATCTAATGCTTCATATTTGTTATGAAGTAAGTAAAGATACATGTATCGTGAGTAATCATCTATGAAAGAGATGAAGTATTTTTGACCATGTGAGTCCATATCGGGACAACATATATCAGTATGTATGATTTCTAATATTTCGAACTCCTCTTGGCATTTTCTTTGTCTTATTAGTCTCTTTTCCCTTTATGCAGTCTACACAAGTGTCAACATCAATAAAGTCAAGAGTCTCAAGTACTCCATCATTCACCAACCTTTTAATTCTTTCTATGGAGATATGTCCTAGTCTCCTATGCCATAACATTGAGGATTTTTCATTCATGATACAACATTTAATACCAGCTTTTTCTTGTGTAGCCATTAGACTATATGGAATCGTGTTGGATAAATTAATTTTGAACAAACCGTCATTCAACACACCAGTTCCAACAATAGTAGACTTAAACAGTAAATCAAATCCGGATGCCTTAAAATTTATTGAATAACCCAAAGGAATAAGTCTTGAAACCGAAATTAAATTCCTAGAAAACCCAGGAATATAAAAGACATTATTCAATTCAAAAACAAATCCAGATTCTAAATTAAGTCTACATGAGCCAATAGCTTCCACATGCGAACGCATCCGGTTTCCTGAATAGATGAATCGTTCACCTTCATTTGGCTCCTCTCGCTTGAGAAGCCCCGCATGGTATTAGCAACATGGATAGTAGAACCCGAGTCAATCCACCATGTATCATGACAAATATCAGTCATATTAGATTAAAAACATACAAAGGAAAAAACATTACCCTTATTTCCCAGCCAAGCCTTATGCTTATAACAATCCTTCTTCATGTGCCCCTTCTTTTCTGAGAAAAAGCACCTGGACTCCTTCTTAATTTTGGCAATAGGAGGTATGCGCTTCCTTCCCTTCTTGTCCTTTTTCCCCTTATCATGAGTCACTGTAAGTGCACCTTCGACAATTTCTTGAGCAAGTCTCCCTTCCTCTTGAACACACATGGTCAAGAGTTCATTGATAGACCATTGTTCCTTATGTGTATTGTAGGATATCTTGAAATGACCATACTGTAATGGGATCGAGTTCAGAATTAAGTGCATAAGGAAGGAGTTTGAAATTTCAACTTCAAGCGACTTAAGTTGAGCCGCTAGATCCCTCATTTCCATAATGTGTTTCCTCACACCCTTGACTCCAATGAGTTTCATGGATGACAACTTTACCATTAGGGTGCTAGCCAATGCCTTATCAGAAGTTTCATACTGTTCACCAATGGCCTTTAAAAGGTCCTGGATTTTCTGACATTCAGGAATTGAGCCACGGATACTAGCAGAGATACGTGTTTTAATGAACATAATGGAAAGACGATTTGATCTTTCCCATCGCTCATACAACGTAATCTCATCCGGAGTACTAGCAGCAGTGAGCTCAGCTGGCTCATCCCTACGGAGAGCATAATCCAGGTCCGTCACCCCCAAATGAAGGAGAACTCTCTCCTTCCATTCCTTATAGTTGTCACCAGTCAGCATGGGAACTTCACTTTTGTCACAGAGACAATCAAAGATTGAATCAGAAGCAAAGAAAGGACAAATTAAATAAATGCTTATATTAAAATTCGAGGCACATATGAAATCGGTATGTCATCAAAATCTACCTGGGCTAAGATTTCAACACAAATTAGATTCATTTTAATTGCTTTATGATGAAACTAATAAACTATCATCATCTCCCGAAGAGACTACTTAACAAAGTTATAATTTAATTATTTCATCCTAATCAATTATGACAAATATAATAAACCCCTGTGGGAAGATTTATTATATCAATCACAATTAATTACAAGTTATCATATTTAACTATTATGTGATTTCCTTGAATATTATCTTGAATATGGATGCTGTGGCTACTCCATAAAATTTAATACATCTTCACAAATATGATACGCAGCGGAATAATAAAATCACATACAATATTAAACATGCTTCAACAAATCAGCATCATATAATTCAATATAACTTTATGTAGAAAAAAATAAAAAAAAACACTGCTCCTTCATAAAATTTTTGCATGTACAGTGAATAAACAAATCATTCACAGAAAGTAACTATAAACATGCTGTAAAGTTGTGGTTCATCTTACTGTATGGTCATTTGAGGTCAAAGGATCAAACATGTTTGTCTTTATTCATATTAATAAAATATAACATCTCTGTGTCATTGTTAAGAGTTCATCACATCACTTTACCTAATAGTATCACAAAAACAATAATATTTAAAAACAATGGTTGTACGTACAATTCAAAAAGTCAAGGCACCATCTTTCAATATCATCATGTTTTTGTCTTATTCAATTAATAGAAATTTGTTAATTGAAACTGAAAAAGTACACGCACAGTGAAATCGAAAAGTATACGCACAGTAATAAGCTTTCATAAAAGCTGATAACTTTCAAAATAAGAAAAGCCAGACACGGATCCTTTTCAAAAGGCCGTCTTCTTCCTCTAGCCGGGTCATTTTGACCCGGGTATGACCCGTGAAAACCCGACGGTTTCCAACCATTTTCAACACCAAAGATACCTTTTAATTCTCATAGAAAGCTTATAAACTTGATTCTATTCATATTTCAGACACGGATCCTATATTGGAGATATAGTTAGTTAGAGATATGGTTAGTTGATAGTTAGTTGCTAGATCATTAGCCTATATAAAGGCTTAATCTCTTTGTAATCAATCGATTCTATCAATTACACATTCATACTTTCTCTCAATTTCTTTTCTCCTCCAATGGATGCCATATTTCCTAATATGGTATCAAAGCGATATCAACCACCATGAGAGAAAATTTTCCGCTGCTCTTTCTTAATTTTATTTCATTTTATTATTCATCTCCTTTTCAATCCTTCATCCCCTGCAGCAGAACCCTTTCCTTGAATCATTGCTACCCTTTTTCTCCTTATGATTTTCTGCAAAAAAAAAAAAAAAAATCCCTTTCCTTCTAAAGATGGATGTGAAAAGCAGGGGAATAGCATTGAACACGATGTTGCACTTTCTGGTCTTTTCTTCCATTTTCCCATTTTCTTTCTCAGCAGCCAATCAGTCCCGTAATCCCAAGAAACCCCCAACTTCTGATTATCGCTTTGGCTCCTCAGCTGTTTTCCAGGTTCAAGGAAATGTATACCCTCTTGGGTATTACACTGTATCCCTCAACATTGGCTATCCAAAGAAAACTCAAAACACACCATTCATTTCTTGATTTCCTTGGATACATATCCTCTTTCTCTTTTTTTTTTTCTACCATCCATGGCTGACACAGTTGCTGAAGTTCAAGTTCCCACAAGGAGGCCAAGGGGAAGCAGAAAGGCACTAAAGGAGAAAACGCCATCAACAAACGAGGCCAACATCTTGGCTGGTATGGTTTGAGTCCTCTGCCACACCGTCTTTGCCGCCATCTGAGGCAAAGGAGAAGAAGGGAAGAGCTGCCTCAAAGAAACAGCCAAAGCTGGCCATCCCACTTTCCTCCTCGTCCGAGACTCAACTCTTTCCATACACACACGGTAACACCCGTGTTACACTTGTGTTCTCTCTTCAATACTCCACTACTTTCATCTTTTCACACAACACAAAAACTAGCTACGCCACAAAAAGGTATAGATAGAAAGTATATCAGATTCATTCTCATATCAAATCCATTTTCTGCGCTTTCTTGAATTATACAAATCATCATCGAATGGAAAAGAAGGTTCTTGATTTCATATTAGTCCCAACTGGTCTCCTTGTAATGGTTGCATACCATTTCTGGCTTCTCCTCCGAGTCGTGAAGCACCCCACCAAAACTGTCATTGGCGTCAATGCAATCAATCGCCGTTTCTGGGTTCAAGCTATTATGGAGGATGTGTCCAAGAATGGGGTTCCGCAAAGGCAGATCTGCAGCCGCGCATGTTACTCACACTCACACACAACAAACTACTCAGAATATGCCCCTGAATTCTCCACTCCAAAGAAACCAGGTTGAGAGCTTTGAGAACAACAACAACCGCTCTACCTGCTTCTCTGATATTGATGAATGGTTGGAACAACAACAAATAATTCAAAGAATGGTGAGGAAATCCCAAAACCCGTATTTCAAAAAAAAAAAAAATTAAAGAACGGTGAGGAAAACCCAACATCCGTTACAAAAATTCATGAGGCCTATAGAGCCAATTTCAAGCAACCAAAGACTGATGTTAAATTCCAGTAAGTCGCATATTTTCATTCATTGTTAGACTTTTATTGATTAACCAATGTAATTAGGCTTATACATTTGTAATTTTCATTCATTGTTCTTTCTTTTTCTTGCATTATGTTGTACACCCCAAGCTGGATTTGCTAATCCGCACTTCCAGCTTGCGGGGGGCTATTGGAGATATAGTTAGTTAGAGATATGGTTAGTTGATAGTTAGTTGCTAGATCATTAGCCTATATAAAGGCTTAATCTCTTTGTAATCAATCGATTCTATCAATTACACATTCATACTTTCTCTCAATTTCTTTTCTCCTCCAATGGATGCCATATTTCCTAATAAGTTTGGATTTAAAAGGTCAAAACTCAATACCCATTTTTCTGAAAAATCCAAACTCCATGACAGATTCAAGAAACAAATAAGAGCAAGCAAGGCAGAGGTTAAGAAAAGGCTTCTGATACCAAATGTAAGTTTTTCCGAAAATAGATTTCATATTTGTCATTTACTCATGAACACATATTAGATTAGGATCACTAACCTCCAGCCATAGCTTTGTTATACCACACTAGAAAGACTTCTGGACGAACAAGTGTTGCAGCTCCTTCTTCTTGGACCACTGTCAAGCAACCAACGGTTTTCCTATATCTCCAGATCTACAGCACCTCATTTTTTATATTGCAGCAAGCACAAAGTACTTCCAGTCTATGAACACTATCCCAGATGATGGAAACGGGTATTGAATATTATTGACTGTGTTTAGACTAGGGACTCTATGATGTTATTTATAGAGATCAGATTTTGTCCATAAAAAAACTGATCCTTCTTTTCAGGAACCAGATATCCCACTATCCCCTTAACAACTCAACCAACCATTATCTCTTAAAAACTAAAAAAGAGTAACGTACTTGGTCAGTTAGTGACAGATATGTGTGAGAGATATTAGGACCACTTTATCTTTATTTTTTTAAAATTAAAAAATAAAGTCCAACATTTCATTGCCATTCAGGAGTCTTTTTTTTGTCTTTGGTAATGCATTTTAAAGAGTTTTACTTGTGAAAAAAGAGAATGCTAAAGGGCACCCTCTCCAGGAACTTAAACAGGAAAATCGTTATTGGAACTTGATGTATTTTATATTGTGAAGTATGATAAACTTAATTTTTTTCCCTTAACGAGTTTCCTTAGATGACCCATTGAAAAAAATACTGCGCATGAGTCATCATTGATGTTACAAAAATACCCCAGTTACTACCTTCCTGATGTTACAAAAGAAGTTCAAGTGATATTACAATAATACCCTTTAAATGAAAAAAAGACATAAGAAATTCCAAGGGATTTTACAAATAAGCCCCCAATCACTTCTTTTATTTAATAATAAAGATTATTTTTTTGGTTTTTGGGTGGAATTAAAGTTTCCAAACAGGCAAACATTTTTGTAATGGAAATACTTGTGCCACTTGAACGGCATTTACTTCTTGCTAAGTAATATGATGATGATGAGTAGATTCAACAGAACAGGTAAGAGTGGTCCAAATTTAGACCAGTGCTCTATCTTCTTGATAGAACAAAGATAAGGCAATGCCTAAAACTTGAGAAGCTTCAAACGACATAAAAATCCTGGCCACAAAACTAGGCTGTTTATGATTCCATCCATTTAATCTTTATGAGTGTCAAACACCTTATACAAGTGTCGAGACTCGAATGGATTCTTGCATATACACAATGTGTTATTTATGAAAATAATTGTATATTAAAAAGGGAAATGTTAATTAGTAGCCAGTAGTTCAAGTTTGGTTCATGATGTATTTTATTCCTGTGAATGTACATAGTAATAGAGTTTTTAACTATTGTTTATTAATTTTAATTTTGGACATTTTTTATGTCTGAGAATAATTTTTTAAAACTTGTATTAAAATCATAAAAATTCGTGATTCTCATGCCAACATTTTCGAAAATAAAATTTTAAAACTTGTATCAAACATTATCTTATGATATAGTTAAAAAAGCAAGTTTTTTGCGAAATGGAATAATCAACAAATTGAAAGTGAAGTTTTTAGTTTTCAAATAAGACATGATATTTTCTGGATTCTTTAATTAGTATCCATATTAATTAGCAAGACTTTATTAAAAATTAGAGAAAAGTGCACAAAGACCCCCTAAACTTTAGTTCATTTGCGAATATGTACTTTCAACTATTTTTTCTTCCCAGTTAGTCCTCAAACTACCGCCATTAGTAAAATAAGTCCTTCAACTAATTTATCGTTCCAATTAGTCCTTAAATTACTATTATTAGTTAAATCAATCCTTCAGCTAACAAGCCTCAAGGGTTTGTTCTTTTTTTTATTTTATAAAATAATAACAAATTTAAAAATACAATAAACGGATTATACTTAAGCAAAATGACCAATTGGATTTATTCACCGTTAGTGATCTAAATGAGAGTTAACAGAAGGGTCAATTTTACTAATATAAGAAATTTAAGGATTGATTGAGACGGAAAAAATAGTCGAAAGACTGATTTTACTAATAGTATAAATTTAAAGACTGATTGAGAAGGAAAAAAAAAGTTGAAGATATCTATTTATAAATGAGCTAAAGTTTAGGGAGGTGTTTGCATTTTTCTCTAAAAAATTTACACTATTAATTTTCTCCTAACAACTATCAAATTTGTACTTTACATGGGTAAAAGGGAACAAGAACGTGTTTTATTATTTGGAAGTTTTAAAAATAAATCAGCGGGACAAGGAATTTATGAAATCTATTTCCTTTTCATTCACCCCAATTTTTGTTTGCAATTCTTAATCCAGGAAAAAAAAATGAAGGACCTAAGCATTATAACAGTTCAACTGCATTTTTTTTATTTTATAATTTAACCATCTCGCATCATAGGCAATAAAGTTGATTCTCTTGTTAATTTTTCAAACAATGTGACAATATCTTTTTCCCTGTTTGTTTGCGTTTCTTTTATGGTAACCTACCTTTGTTAATTTGTTTTGCATCGTTTCATTAGCAAAAATACACGGTTTTACAATTTTGCTACCCAACCTTTTTAAAAATAAGTGTAAAAATACCATAACTACTATATAGGGTGCCTTTCTTAAAAATTAAGTTCGTAAAAAACACTTAGAGGTATTTAGTGCATAAGCATAATAATTCCATATCTCCTAACGACTAAAAATAAGTCAAAAACTCCTTATGGGATGCGACGTTATTTTTCTAACAAACACACCGCATAATTTGAGTCCATTCCAAACGCCACCATAATATCGATCAGATAAAAGTTGATAATTTGAGTCCGTTCCATTAGACTCAGTTGAAGAACCCATAATTAGACTTGAACCGAGCCTTTTAGGAAAGACGTTCATTGGGAATTATGATTTCCCGTTTGCATTAGGAAAAAATTAAAACAAACATAGGCTAGAAAGAAATGTTACTCTCATAAAAGAGCACCAAGGAAGCAAATCAAAGTAGAACCATCCATTTTTTCTAAAGTCTCTCGGTTCAGTTAGTGCGTGAAAAGGAGCAAGAAAGCCATATTTGTAGGTGACCCCCACAACAACCCTCCTTCACCACCCAGATTTGTCCATAGAGGAGAACCATCATGCATGCTACTTGTGTTTTGTGGGATCACCCCACACCCTTTTCATCTCCAAATCTTTTTGTCTTCTTCATCAACCAATCACCACACAACACAATCATAATCCACCAACGGTTGTGAATTATGGATGCAGAAATAACGTGATAAGAAATGGCCCCACATAATGTGATAAGAAATGGCCCCACCACCCCTTCTGGTGTAAACGACATTGACCCACCAAGTGAACGACAGCAATGGTAGGGTACTAGGGTTGACCCAGATATGTTTCTACACAACACTCATATTGCTTATATAAGCTTTCAGTTCACCTCCTATGTTTTCTTTCTCATCCCATTTTTTTCCCTCTCAGAAATGGAGCAGAGAGATTGTTAGAACATCCATCGAGCTTTGATTCTGTGAAGGTAAGTCCTTTCATCTCTTAATCTAGTTTATTTTATGGATTTAGGGTTTGGACAGAAAGCATGCTCCTTTTTTATGCACCTTAACTTTTTTTTTTTTTTTCTTATTTTTTTGGCACCTTAATTGGTTTGTTCTGAATTGGCTCTATTCTTTTATTTATTTATTTATTTATTTATTTATTTTTCTTGGATCAAAATCTGAATTTGTATTTAGTTGCAGCCAATTTTGATATTTTGGAATTTGGGGTAGTCAATGATTGGAAGCAAAGAGAAGTGAGATTGGATGGGTGAAGAGATCTCTAAGTATGTAACTTTTAAATGCTCCCTTTAAGAGATTTGGTGGTGATTGATTAATGATTATCTGCAAATGCAGTATTGGAATATGCAGCTTCATATAGAACTGAAGGGTGATTAGCTTACGATGATTTAAATATTGTTTAGAAAGAGAGAATTTTGAATTGGCTCCGTTTGGATCTAAAGATACCTGAAGTGCAGAATAGCTTGTTCTTGAGAGTTGAGACTACTGTTTAGGTTTTGACTAAATTGAAGCCTTAGCTTTTACTAGCTAATTGGCCATATAACCATCAAAAGTTGATTATTGTTCTAGAGAGATTCTGTTTTCATCAACCAGTAGTCAATCTTAATTACAACTGTTCAATTGCATGGACAGTTCAATTGTATATTTCTTATAGTGGGGATCATAAATATATTTTCCCATATATTAATTCTGATCCTTATAGTTATAGTAGTTGTTTATCGGATCTTCAGCAAACAATTTCATAAAAAAATGGTATTTTATTTTGTTAATTTTTTTATGAAATATTTGATGTATATCACCTGTTTGAAAGGATTTTATGGTGTTTTTGATCAATAATGAGAAAAGGCTTTACTGTTGTTGTATCACCTGTGGTTTACACATTTGCCTCTGACTGACAGGGATCTTGATCCCTCAGATTTAGTTTAAAATGGATCCAAAAGGGAGCCTATGTGCTAACAACTGGGCAAGGTCCTCTTCCTTAACCTCTTCTGGGAATGTACTACAGGCAAATTTGTCCTCAAATCCTCCCTCTTTCTATGGTGGCAGGATTGAAGCACCTTTTAAAGAATTCAATCAAACATCTCCACCCCAATCTTCACTTCCTGGTGAATCTAAGAAAGATATTAAGATCCCTAATCAAGAAAATTGTCCGCTGAGTGACTCCTCACAAACCATTAAACTTCAAGACTGGGATCCCAGTGTCATGTTGAATAACCTTTCCTTCCTGGAAGAAAAGATTCATCAGCTCCAGGATCTAGTGCATTTGATTGTTAATAAAAGGTGCCAACCTTTTGGACGACCTGATGAACTTGTGACTCAAGAACAACAGCTCGTCACAGCTGATCTTACATCAATTATTGTTCAATTGATCTCTACTGCAGGTAGTCTTCTCCCTTCTGTAAGGCACACCCTTACAAACACAACTCAATTGGTTGGACAGCCTGGCCAGCTTCGTGGGGAGTACCTTTCTTTTGGATCAGGCCCTAGTAGTGGTATTCAGCCACAAAATAGTAGTGGAAATAAATTGTTTGATCAGTCCACTCAAAATGATGTACCTAACAATTGTGAAATGGAGCAAAACTGCAACATGGAAGAACATGAATCAAAAGATGAAGATGATGTGGATGAGGGGGAGAACCTTCCACCTGGTTCCTATGAAATTCTGCAATTAGAAAAAGAAGAAATCCTTGCACCTCATACACATTTCTGTACAATATGTGGGAAGGGATTCAAGAGGGATGCAAATCTCCGAATGCACATGCGAGGCCATGGTGACGAGTACAAAACTCCAGCAGCTCTTGCAAAACCACATAAAGAAGCCGGTTCTGAGCCAAAGCTTATCAAGAGGTATTCCTGCCCCTATGCTGGCTGCAAGCGCAACAAGGAACACAAGAAATTCCAGCCTCTGAAAACTATTTTATGTGTCAAAAATCACTACAAAAGAACACACTGTGACAAGAGTTACACTTGCAGCAGATGCCACACCAAGAAGTTTTCAGTCATGGCAGACCTTAAAACCCATGAGAAACACTGTGGTAAGGATAAGTGGCTTTGTTCATGTGGCACAACATTTTCAAGGAAAGACAAGCTTTTTGGACACATTGCTCTTTTCCAAGGCCATACACCAGCCATTCCTTTGGATGACACCAAGGGAGGACTGGCTGGGGCACCTGATGTTGAGATTAAAGAAAACAGCAGTAAGGTAGGAAGTATGAACTTCTGTTTTGGATCAAATCCTTCAAGTGAAAATGGTGTTCAAGACATCATGGATGTGAAAGGTAATATTGATGATCCTATCAATTATTTCTCGTCATTGAACTTCGAAGGCTGTAATTTTGGTGGGTTTAATGAATTCTCTCAACCCCAATTTGAAGATTCAGAAGGTTCTCTCTCTTTTCTTATGTCCGGATCTTTTAATTATGCTCCTAAATCTGCAGGCGAATCAAGTTCTGACAATCTGTAATGACAGTTTGTACTAATGATTACATAATATGTTTTTTTCTTTATTCCCTTGCCAAGGAATAAACGTTTTATTTCTGTTAAATTTGTAAAGCTATGTCATATATCATGTACTCGCCATTCCTTAATATAGAATGATTAATCCTTTGGAAGCTCTTCTCCTTATTCAGAGGGAGGTTCTTCTGTGCAGCCATATTGGTTTGACATTGCCTCAACCAAACTTATGTTATCAGTGGCACAATTGAAATAAAATTTTCAACAAACGTGAAAGGCTTTTTCTCCGGTTGGTGAACGTGCGTTTGTAATTGAAATGCAGCAACAGTTTCGAGTTTGATTCTTATTAGTTATTATCATTTCTAAAACCATTTCAGTGCCACGTTCCTAGTTCAGTCAATGAGTATTGTTATTCATATGACTTTGTGGCATACATACAATTGAATTAAAACAAATTGAATGTTTGAATCAATTAAAACCGAAGCACAATAGCTATGAGAGAATATAGAGTCTTTCATCCCTAAGAAATTGAAAAATGAGACAATTTATTTATTGGGTGGTTTAAGAAATTAAACTCAGAAGTAACAGAACTGTTGAGTGATGAACTTCAAACCAGCCTTTGATGGCAAACCACAATATTTCTCCCTCAAAACTACATCATCTTGGCAAGACCAAGTCAGTCCTCGAGCAGAGCTGTTGGGCCACATGAACCTCTTAGAGAAGGGATTCACTAGACTCTGCCGAAATTCATGCACTGTCTCACATAGCAACCCCTACAACAGTTAGGGAGGGAAGTCAAGAGTTTGGAAAATAAGAGGGGACAGTTAGTTAAATATGAGATATGACAAGAGATATTTATCAAAGTTCAATGGACGAAGTACCTCTGCCATGGATTTGATTTTCAAAGTGATATCATCACTAAGCAGGACAAGTTGTCCATCATTCTCCTTTCTTCTATATAGAAGAGCACAGTCAAGGATGTGATCCTCAACCGTGGTTGAAGCAATTTCCTTTGAGCTACTGGGACCAGGAAAAGTCCAACTCTCTTCAACAAATTGAGTCTGAGGTGAAGCAGGAGGGGTTGGAGCAATCAGCCTGTGTTCCTCCATTGAGCTTTGGATATCAATCCACCACTTTGTGTTCTCCATGCATTCTTCAATCCATTCCAATGCCAAAGAAGCTTGTGAGATTCTTCTGAAGATTCTAAATTGTCGTTGCTTCATACATTCCAATTCCCTTATGACTGACATCAGAGTTAGAACAATTTTGTGAGAAACAACAGCACTTCTTTTCAAACAAAGTAAATAGTAAGGCAGATGATAATATTCTAAAACTCATTACCCAATTTTGGAATGATTAAACGAGTCCCCTTGAGACCTTGTAAAAGCTGCAAAGCTTTCCTTGACTCTTTGTTCAGAAGAGAAGCAGTGTCCACAACCATGACCCAGCTCCTATTTTGTCCTCCACTAATATGCTGCAAATGAAACATATATAGTCATATAAATGAAATCTTGAACCACTCAAAATAAGAATGATACATGTTGTGTCTACTTACAGAAGGTTTAGTGCATTTGTCTGAAACCTGTCCACAATTACTGGTACCAACAATTTTTGCAGCAGAAACAGGACCAGAAGTCCGTGAGTTTCGCTTGCCTCCAGAGTTTGTTAGTGATTGGAAGGGTATCCTTTCCACTCTGTTCCTTTTCATATCCATAATATCTTGTTCCTGAGCCAAGTTCATACGACATTCAAGAGGCTTTCTTCGTGACTTCTGTTCTTGGGCTACTTTAAGAGTCTGATTATCTTTGTTTGAAATGGCGCTTATGCCTTCATCCGAACAGATGTTGGGACTAAAATTAAAATTAGCCTTTGGATTGTGTGACCTTTGTGACTCGGAATGTTTAATTCCTTCTAACTTACCCTTCTTTCTCATAAACCGAAAGTGAAGGGTATTTGGGCTGAAGTTTTCCTTATTGGGAGTGAATATTTCTTCGGCTTCATCATCTAAAACAGAGAAAAGTTCCTTTTGCATTGATTTAATCATGACATCCTTCTCATTACCCATTTCAACTCCAGTGTCAACATTAATTTTGCTCATTAATCTACTCTTTGTGGTTCGAGCCTGAGGAGCACTAGCAGCCTTACCTCTTCTTGACCAAATATTACCAATAGTTGAACTTTTCTCTGTTGCTTCTAGATGGCTTTCAAGGACTTCCATCTCAGAGCATCCTGCCAAAGCAACGGGAGATTGCGGGGTCTGATTCTCTTTCTTGTTTGTAATCTTTAAATCAGATTCATGAGGCAGTGGAGAATTCACTGATTCTACCATAACTGATATGGGACAGATGCTACCTGTGCAGTTGTTTCCAATATCTTCAACTCTTTCATCCAGTGGATGACCTTGCTCATGACAATGTTTTGCACACTCTGTTGCTTCTACAAAGCTTTCAAGAATTTCCATCTCGGAGCATCCTGCCATAACAATGAGAGATTGTGGGGTCTGGTTCTCTTTATTGTTTGTTATTTTTGAATCAGCTTCCTGAGGCACTGGACAATTCACGGATTCTACCAGAACTGGTACAGGACGGATGCTACCTGTGCAGTTGTTTACAATATCTTCAACTCTTTCATCCAGTGGGAGCCCTTGCTCATGACAATATTCATCACTCTCTTTTGCTTCTACACGGCATTCAGGGATTTCTAACTCAGAGGATCCTGCCACAGCAATAAGAGATTGCAAGCTCTGGTTCTTTTTCTGGTCTGCAACCTTTGAAACAGCTTCCTGTGGTACTGAACAATTTCCAACCAGAAAAGATGTGTTCTCAGGATTGAAAATTCTTGTTCCACTAGTTAAAATATCTTCAATCCTGTCATTATCTCCAAGAATGCATCCAAATTCAGAATCTTTAGGTACTGCAGTCATTGAAGCTACACCATTTTCATCGGAAGAAGCAAAAACCGTATTTTTAATACATGTGCACCTGCTTCCAATATCTTCAACTATTTCATCCAGTGAGTGCCCTAGCATAGGGAAAGATTTAACACTCAGGTCCTGCAACTTTGACTTATACTCTTCAATGCATTTGTCTTGTGTTTCTCCATCAGAGAGTGAATCAACAGAAACTTCTTCAACACTTTTGACTTGCCGAAATTGAGATTCAGGAATAGCTTCTCTGACTATTAAACACGTGTTCTCAGAATTGCAAATGCTTGCTCCAGTAGTTAAAACATCTTCAACCTTGTCATTATCTGTGATTGTGCATCCAAATTCAGACTCTTGAGGCATCACAGGAACTGCAGCATCAAGTTTTTCATCAAAAGATGCAGGATCAATATCTGTAACCGAGTTGGACCCATTCTCTTCAAAGGAAGCCTCTTGCTTCAATGTATCAGGAAGTTGCTGCATTTTGATCCCCTGGACTGCTTCCACAACTGGCAGGCATATGTTCTCTGTCAAATATTCTCTCAATGTGCAAAACAAATTAGTTTCCCCTGGCATCTCTACTTCAGGACAAGCTTGTTTTTTCTCTTTGTTATCAACTTCATCAACGGATTGTAAGTAAGGTGGTGCTAGAACTCGCCGTTGACAGTCGATTACAGAGTTTGCAGAAAAACGTGAAGTTTCGGCTCCAAAGGGGCTGCCACCATTCAGTACTCCAAACCTTTCATCTTTCAAATGGTTGTTCCTTTCTTCATCAAAACATAAAGAAACCATGCCTTGAAGCAATGGAATCTCTTTTTCCGAAACTAGTTCCAAATTCACATCCGGTGGGTTTGAATTGTCGCACCTTGGAATGGAATCCATGGATGGAATCTCTTCATTTCCCACTGTACAAAAACTCACGTCCTGCATGCCCCAAATAGAGAAAAATTAAAGATAACATTACACATTACATAACAAGTGCTTATCTAAAAAAAAAAACATTACATAACAAGCACCACTCCTAATTCAATTCAGACTTGTGTATCCCTTAACAACTATTTCAATTATCAAAATACCTTCATTATATTCATGATCATCAGTTCATCACCATCCTATACAAAAAATTTAAAAAAGAAAAAAGAACGAAAGAAAGAAAATACCTTGACTATTTGTTCTTGATCTTGATGAACCAGATTGAATTGGGAGAAAGTAAGAGGGACCCAATGGAGATGATAAACCCTAGTGGAAACCCCAAGTGTAAAGGTGTCACCTTGTTTGAGGTCCACACTCCCACCAGGTTGAAGCTTCCTCCCATTCACCCACGTTCCATGCACTGCCGCCACACAATATCAAAATCCATTCTTTTCATTCATTCAAAGAAAATTAAAGAAAAAGAAAAGGAATGGTTTTGGCGTTACCGGAAGACAAGTCGAGAAGAGAGAGAACGCGGGAGAAGGGTTTGGAGCGAATTTGGAGATGGAAGCGGCTGATACTGGGGTGAGTGACGACGATGTTGCAATCTGGGTGACGACCAACTATCACAGTGTGTTCCTTGCAATTGTTGTTCATGATGAAGATGTTCTTCAAGATTGCGTTGTTCTTCACCACTCCCAACATTGGGATTGTGTTCATCCTATATTTTTCTTCTTCTCTGGAAGCCATTGGAGGAGCTGAAGGAGAGAGTAGAGGATTTGAGTGTTTGTTTGATTATGTTTTTGAATGTTTGGAGAACCTTCAACTACAACGGCTATATTTTTCTAAGCGTTACACAACAAAACTTGAATTTTTTGATTTTATTTCTAAATAAATTGTCATTGGTTATTTACGTTTTTTTAAGAGGTTATGAGATTATTCTGAGTTATCAAATCAAAATATGAGACAATGTTTGATTGAGGGAAAATACCGAGCGAACTGGAAATAGAATATGATGTATAAAAAATCGGCAGTACAAAGAAAACAAGTAAAAGATTCATATAACACATACAAGAAGATTGGAATCAGAATACTACAAATCATGAGATTATTCACTTTTTGAGATTATTTTATATTTTATTTTTTTGCAATTTTTTTTTCGGTGCAAACTAGAGATGTAGTTTGAGAAAAAGTTAAATTTTAACTTAACATTATAAATTTATTTATTTATCTATTATATAGAGCTAACATTAAAAAAATTAAAGGAATAAAATGACAAATATAATGATTAATAGAAAATTTCCCAAATTGCCCTAGGAATGATTAAGTGTGTGTTTGGGTAAATAACTTAATTAAGAGCTTATCACATAAGACCTTATCGCATGAGAGCTTATGCCATAAGTGCTTAAAGAAAGAAAAAGAAAGAAAGGGGCATAAGAGGATTCGAATAGTGAAAAACACAGAGAGGGTGTTTAGTGCATAAGCTCTTATGATAATTTCATAAGCTTCTCCCAGTGACTTATGAAAATAAGTCAAAAACTCCTTATGGGATGATATAAGTTATTTTTATAAGCTATGCCAAACACACTGCATAAGAGTTTATGTCATCAAATAAGTCAAAAGGAGCTTAAATAAGCTCTTTCAAACGCCACCTAAATAAACTAGCTCTGACTTGAGAAGATATTTTGGTAGGAGAGTCTAAAAAAAGACCCAGCAGAATCTGTATGTCTTTACATGATTATCCGTGAGCAACTGAGCATGCATATGATTCTCCTCGATTGAGTTCAATGCTCTTGTGAGTTTTTAATCAAGAAAGAGTAATGTTATTTGTACATTTGGATTATGGATACTTGCGTGATAATTGATTAATGATATACAAATTCTTATTTAATTCAATTTAGTAGATGATTAATGACAAATTGTGAATCCTTATATCCATTAACATTGGTTAACATTGGTCACAGTTATGATTAATGGTATCTTGAACTTAGTTAATGGGTATAAGAGATCACAATTCGTTATTAACCATCTACTATTAACCATGTGTCGCAGTGTCGTTCGGATATCCGGAATTCGGGATACAAATAACATTACTCATCTAACATTACTCATCTAGAAATGGATGTTGAATATTGATTTGCATATAATTCGTAGAACTCTAATTATTGTTGCCTTTCTCTTGGTAATTTTTATGAGGAATTAGGGATTTGCCTTAAGGACTGAACTCCAAACTATCAAGTGCCTCTTTGTTTCAGATTTTAGAGGGTCATTTCTCCGTTTGAATTGAAAAAAATTGAGTTTAAAACCACTAATATTGTTTGGATAAAAAAAGGGTTGAAAAAAAGTGAGTTTTAAAGGCTGGGAAACGAAGTTTTGTGGACGCTTGCAAATGTAGCTTCTCGGTTGGGCATATTCAAAAGCAGTTACAATTTTACACGAAGACTAACATTTCTTTTTGTCACCTAGCGAAGCAATGAGGAAAAGGTGGAAAGAGAATTGTCCCTTTTAGTAATTTTACTTCAAAACTTACTCAACTTTATCCTATCCAAACAAAAACAATTTTTTTAAACTTGTTTTTAAAATATCATTATCAAATATAAATCAATTTTTTTAACCTCCCTTTTTTTAAAACAAACAAACGTATTAAAACAAATTGAGGATTGGATATCTAAGTGGGTTTGGCTTTCAAACGGACCCCAAGAAATTGAGGATTGGATATCTAAGTGGGTTTGGCTTTCAAAATACGAGATTAGAGCTGTATTAAATTCAATTCAAATGTATTTAGACGGGGACTTGTTAATAGGTGTGACAATACATACGTCTGCTTGTCGGGGTCTTATGACTTGACCTGTTTAAGGTCAGGATCTTACTTGTTTAGCAAAAATATTATGTTTAAGTTTTTCAAAAAATCTATTTAATTAAACGGGGTCAAATTTAGTCTTATGAAAATGATTTTTAAGCTTGAAAGGCTCACCCATTTATAAATAATTTTATTTTAAAATAAATAATATAATATAATATAATAATAATAATATAATATAATAGACCTATTTAGTATATAAAAATAGAATTCATGGCCTATTCAAAGCCCTTATTTGTTGGCTTTTTGATCAATATGGGTTCCTTTTAGAAACTATTTACCAGTTTAGGGTTATTCTGAAACTATTTATCAATGGAGGGTCGTTTTGAACACGTGGCATATTTTATTTTTTTTCAATCTGACAAGTCAAAGGCGCCACTGCAGTTGGCGCATATCCCTATTTAAAAAAAAAGAAGCAAAAAGCAGAGGCGCCCCCCCATGATACACCAAGCTGATGGCGCATTGTAGCGCATCAGTAGCGCCACCGAGAAAGACCTTTTTTTTTTTTTTTATATAATTTTGACTTTTTTAAAAAAATAAAAAAAATTTCTAAAAAAACCCATTCACCAGAGATAATGAACTGAATTCACAAGATATTTGTACATGATTCACCAGATATTTGCACATACTTAACCAAAAAATTTATTTCTCAAAAAAACCTATTCACTAGATAATGAACTGAATTCACCAGATATTTATACCTGATTCACCAGATATTTGCACATACTTAACCAAAAAAATTATTTCTCAAAAAAACCATTCACCAAATAATGAACTGAATTCACCAGATATTTGTACCCGATTCACCAGATATTTACACATACTTAACCAAAAAAATTTATTTCTAAAAAAAAAACACATTCACCAGATAATGAACTGAATTCACTGGTGAATAAGTTTTTTTGAGAAATAAATTTTTTGGTTAAGTATGTGCAAATATATGGTGAATCAGGTATAAATATCCGATGAATTCAGTTCATTATCGGGTGAATGTGTTTTTTTTTATAAATAATTTTTTTGGTTAAGTATGTGTAAATATCTGGTGAATGGGTTTTTTTGATAAATAAATTTTTTTGGTTAAGTATGTGTAAATATATGGTGAATCAGGTATAATTATCTGATGAATTCAATTCATTATCTGGTGAATGGTTTTTTTGAGAAATAATTTTTTTGGTTAACTATGTGCAAATATCTGGTGAATCAGGTATAAATATCTGATGAATTCAGTTCATTATCTGGTGAATGGTTTTTTTGAGAAATAAATTTTTTGGTTAAGTATGTGCAAATATATGGTGAATCAGGTATAAATATCCGATGAATTCAGTTCATTATCGGGTGAATGTGTTTTTTTTTATAAATAATTTTTTTGGTTAAGTATGTGTAAATATCTGGTGAATGGGTTTTTTTGATAAATAAATTTTTTTGGTTAAGTATGTGTAAATATCTGGTGAATCAGGTATAATTATCTGATGAATTCAATTCATTATCTGGTGAATGGTTTTTTTGAGAAATAATTTTTTTGGTTAACTATGTGCAAATATCTGGTGAATCAGGTATAAATATCTGATGAATTCAGTTCATTATCTGGTGAATGGTTTTTTTGAGAAATAATTTTTTTGGTTAAGTATGTGCAAATATCTGCTGAATTCAGTTCATTATCTGGTGAATGGGTTTTTTTAGAAATAAAATTTTTATTTTTTTAAAAAAGTCAAAATTTAAAAAAAAAAAAAAAAAGTGCTGCTACAGTAGCGCTACAGTGCGCTGCTGTAGCAGGTATCGTAGGGGGGCAGAGGCGCCACTGCAGTTGGCGCCTCTGCTTTCTTTCTTTTTTTTTTTAAATAGGGGTAGGCGCCATCTGCAGTGGCGCCTTTGACTTGTCAAATTGAAAAAAAATAAAATATGCCACGTGTCCAAAACAACCCCCCATTGGTAAATAGTTTCAGAATAACCCTAAACTGGTAAATAGTTTCTAAAAGGAACCCAGTTTGGTCAAAAAGCCCTTATCTGTTAGCATATCTAAACGTCTTATCAATTAGTCTGTTTAGTCTATTGACCTATTTAAAAATAAGTCTATCGATCTATTTAAATACCTTAATACGAAATATGTATTTAAATAGACTTTCAGGTCAAGCCAGATTTTTAAAAGAAGTCAAAGTAAACCTTAAAAAATATCTTATTTTAGGTAACGGGTCAAACCTATTTAACTCAAAGTCCGGCTCAACCTTACCTACTCCCTCCCCAATTTGTAAATTCTAACCTCAAACCTTTAATATGTTTCCATATATTTAGAGCATGTTTGGGAAAGCTTAAAATTTTAGATTATAGATGTTTTATCTCCAAAAAGTTGTTTTCAAAATAATCTAACATGTTTGACACTTTGCTTAAATTTATAAAAAAAAGGCTTTTTTTGAGGAAAAAAAGTTGTTTTATGCTATTTAGTTTGTTTAGGCTTAAGATTGTTGTGATTTGATTATTTTTCATTCTCAAATCTCTCCTCTGTTTATCCCTACAAAACCAACTTTTAAACAAATATTATTTTTTTGAAAGATTTTAAACAAATATTATTAAATTATACAAATAACTTCTTACCATTTTTTCGTAATTTACTATATAAAAGTGATTTTTTTTACATCATCCAAATGAAATAGATTATCCAAAAATCGATTATCAAAATAATATTATTTTTTCAGATTTCCCAAAGAAACTTATTCTCATCTTATTGTTTGCTTTAACTACACAAAGAAACTTGCAAACATTTTTCATTACTATTTACTCTCTTTAAGCTCCCTTCACACTTTTAAATAGTTGTTTAATCTGCAAATTGATGATTGATAAGCAATCCCTGTGAGCCATAGTCGATTCTCATCGTTTTACACTTCATTCTGCTATTGTTAAACTCACACGGAATATATACGACCCCCAAAAGAAAGAAAGAAAAAATTACACAGGGAAGCAAATTGTGATTTACAAGCTATTGTAAATGCAACTTTCTGGGAGTTTTTAGTAGCTATCTATGGTATCCATATATATAGGCTCAACCTGATATAGTAGATAGAAATTGAAAATGCAACTAGCTAGCAATGCTGCAAAAGGATCCTTATATATGACTGAGTTTTCCTAATTCTCTTTCGCACAAATTAACATGAGATGCTTACCAAATATGGCTTTAAAAGTTATAACAACCATGGTGAGATTCAGAACATAATCAATCAATATATAGATAACTGCTCTGAAGTGGCCAAAACAACCGATGCCTAATCCCATTAACACGTACGGACAACCAAAACAGCGTAAGTAGAAGCTACATGGAGAGTGAGGGAGTGAGAGAATCATAACTAGCTACCATGGGATCTCTTCCTTTAGGCATTTCTTGTACATTTGGGTTATGTAAGATGATGGTAAAATAATTTTAAAATGTAACTTTATTAATTTTTATATATTAAATTAGAGTATTTGCGGTACATTTTTCACATCATCTCTTGTCCTTGATGAGTAATGATGTATCATCTACATCAAGTGATTTTTTAATCTTTTTCATCCGTTATTTATTTTTAATTATTAGTTCTTTTTTCCTTTATTTGATATATTTCTAAATTAATATTGATTATTGGTTATTATTATCAAAATCTGTTGTTTATTAACTTGTTTCCATTTAATTCTTTTTCTTATCCAGACAAAAATTTCTAAAAGAAAAATATTCCCTTGGATTTATATAGGAATTAGTAAAATCATTTTCAGTATTTTTTATGCAAAATCTTAAAAACAGAAAACAAAATAAAAATAATACGATATTTTTGTAATTATTTTTAAAAAGAAAAAAAAAATAGAAAACTAAAAAGAAGACAAACATGTTTTTAATTTACATTTTTTTAATTATAATCACCTCAAAGCTCACCTCCACTTCCTCCATTATTTTCATATATTTTCTTGGCATAATCATTTATGTTTTGCTGCCTCGATCTACATTTTAATTTCAAATCCGCACCTTCCAACATATTATTCCGATTAATTTATTCTACAATCTATAAATTAAAATGACACTACTGGGCCAGAATTACGACTATTTATTTTTATACATAATAGAATATTGTACCCCAAAAAAAAAACATAGATTAGGAGCAATATTAAATCCAGGTTTTGGATCCGAGTCCCAAACCACAATAGAAATTGTGATGTTACATTTTTAGTGGTTTCTAAAATTATATTGCAATTGCGGTTACAATTACATCATCATATTTTTCCATAATAATAAAAAACATAACTCGATAAAGATCACAATTTAAAACCTTTGTTAATTAATAACAGGCACAAAGAGTGGCAATAAAAACACTCCCTAATAAGAAACCCCGTCTTACTCAAGTAAACCTGAGTTCCATATATATTAGATATAAACGTCCGTGACTTAAATTAGGGTTTTTCCATTTTCAGCCAAAAGAAAAAGGGAAATTAGGGTTCATCATGTTCAACCAATTATGAGGAAGAGAAATGGGAACATTCCTAAAAATAAGATATATGCTTCATATATTTACCTTAGTCCTTACTTGAACGATCTACAAACTACTTAAAGATCTTCATAATTCAAGCATAAAAGATAGCTAGCTAATTAAAGAAAATCACCATAACATATTAGATAAATCATCATCTTGAGTGTAGATATATATTATTACCAAAATGATGATGAGAAGGTTAGGACTATTCTATCGAACTGGTTGCCATGCTGAGACAGTAAGCAGAAATCTATTTTGCCACCCTAAAGAGATAGCCCTTCCTTCATCTCTTTCAGAAACCCTGAAACCCCCACCACCCTCTTCCTCAAATTGTAGTGGACAATAATGGGTCCTCATCTTCAAAAGCAGCTTTGCTTGGATGATAGATTTTGAGCTTATTTTGGTGCCACCAAACCCATGATTCTCCATCCTTGCTTTCCATGTTTCCATCCTCTCATATTTTGGACAATCCATACCATCCATGTTGTCATAGTTGAGCATGCTTTTGATCTCTTTCCCAAGTAGTTTCTTTTCAATCCTCAACCTCTCAGTGCTCTCAACTGGGAGACAATCATCAAGTGAATCAAACATGGCTGCATAATAGTGCAATGAGTCTGTGAATCTTGACATGAAGGTCCTAGGACTCCTGCTTCCTTCTTGTTCCACCAACACAACAATGGAAGGGTTAAGAGAATGAACAAATCCCAATGTGTCAGAGATCTTCATGAAACAACTCAAAGTATTCAAATAAGAAACCAAGTTAACTGCCACAGTTTCATTCTTTTTCTTCCTTAGGTTGATTACCCTTGACCCTCTTAGCAACCCTTGGAATTCAAACACAAGGTTACCAAAACCCTTTGAGAAGCTAATCAACCTAGACTCAGTTTCTTGGAGTTCTTTCAAGTTCTTACCAAATCCAGTTACCCTGAGGGATATTCTGTTGCCACTTGTTGCCTTCTCAGAAAGTGACTGAATAAGAGAAGGCCATTGGAAGCCATAGGAAACATCAAAATCAATGACATGTAGAGCACGGTTGTTCCTCTCTTCCTCCTTCTCAAATGCTTCCAAGATAGCTTGGTTTGCAGTGAAATGAGCAAATTGGTAGTAGGGTGAGACCCTATAGAGATCTGTGAATGCAAGAAACTCTTCCTCAGTTGTTGGTTCCCCTATGAGCATGTCATAGAATGGTGATTTTCTAGTGAGAAGCCTTGCAGCCAAACCATCAGCAAAATAGGCCACAACACGTTGAACTGAATCACCTGTTAGGGAAACAATTTGGTAGAGTTCAGTGAGATTCTCTAAAGATGAACCAAAGTTGTTGTCATCGACTGAAGTGGCTGTTGTGAGAAGCAAATGGATCAAAGGAAGACCACTCCCATCTTCAACAACTCCTTTTCTTCTGTGATCTTGTCTTAGCATCTGATCCCTCATTTGGAGAAGCCTAAAGATCTTCCCTTCATAGCAACCTTCCTCATAGTAGGAGTTCATATTATGAGTAGTACTAGTACTACTCATTGAACAAGCATTATTGTTATCCCTTATTTTCTTTCCCTTCTTTTTCCTTTCCCTATCAGCAGCAACTGAAAGGCTAAGATTCAGAAACTCATCTTCCTCTGAATCTTCCATATCAAAAGACAAAAAGAAAAGGGTGTGTGAGGGGAGAGTTAATCTATGACATATATATAAATAAAAGAGTGTTATATATATATGGGGGAGAACTCATAAAAATTCCTTCATGTCATGACATGAGTATATATAGGAACAAGAGTCAAGAGAGAAGGGATCAGAGATTTTGCAATAAGACGGAGAGATTAAGAAGGGTATCTTTTTATTCTTTAGAATCAGTGTCTTGGGTCAGGAAAAACACATTGATCTTTTCATTATTATAATGTTTTTCAAATCCATTAAAGAGGTTCCTGTTTATGGGTTTTTACTTCTTTGGTAGTTGAGAAAGGCTTTGCACTTAGAAGATGCCACATGCATTGGACAAGAGACAGCGGTGTCAATGGGGAATCAAACGTACCGTCCTTCATACACTTTTAATTAATTGCCCTAACAAAGTTCCCTTCATTATCCTATTCCTTTTATCCACCATACATATTTCCACACCTTTGATGCGTGAACTACAGGAATAATGAAAAATAAACTGTTCATACTTTATGATGCTATGGTCAATTCATTAAATTTGGATCATATTTGAAAATAAATACGCTAGTCAATGGCATGCATTTCTCAAGTATATTTATATATATTGCCTTTGATGGAAACAAAGAAACTTGGATCACTTATATATTCTTCTCATTTCTGATTGGCACAATTGAAAGCTTCTTACAAGGATTTTTGGCTTTGTTAACATATATTCCTTAAGTACATAAGGATCCTTTGCAGGGAGACTTTCCACACTTTCTCGTCATAATATGCTAAGACAAATGGATGCTAACAAAAAGTGACCCAACTTTCCCTGAGTGAACTAGACTATATTTTTTTTCCCTTTCTAAATGTACTATATCTATTTGTGCTTATTCAACTTGATTTTTCTTGTTTTGGTAGTAAAATGTGGGCTATAATTAGAATGGGGAAGAGGGTTTACTTTAAACCTAAAAGCATCTGCCCCTGTGATCACAGTAGGCGATATATTTCAACTTTTTGCGCTGTCATATTTTGTAGCATAATCCATGCCACAATAAATTTGTATTTATTTTTAAATTTTTGAATAATTTCATAAAAATATAAATTCACAAAATAATTCAATAAATGTTGTTAGTTTGTTATTATCTCTTAAAGTTATAATATTTTCCTTATTCCACCATTAATATATAGAGAGTATGAGCAAAAGAAATTTGCAAGGCTCGTCATAAACTTCGCTAGCAATTTATATAAATATACTTACTATTTACAAAAGTTATAAGAATAGTTGATTAATTAGTGCCCTCGAGTTAGCTTAGTTACTTAATTAAGCCGCTCATGAATTGTCAATATGAATCTCTCGCTCACTCGGTCCCTTTCTCACCGTCTTCTTCTTTCCCTATGTAAAACCTGCTATATATATAAGCCTCCTTTTGGATTAAAAAAATAATAATTAACTAATCATTTGTCAATTATATTTAATTAATTAATATATATATATATATAATATTAATCAATTTTAAAAATTAATCACAAAATCATAATAAAAGATATTGTAATTAAGTTATTAAGTTAATTAATAATTACGATCATCGGTAAAAATGAGGGACATGAAGTTTGGAATGATAAAAAGATCATGAGTTCAAATCTCTCACTAAAATAACATACTATTATTAACATTTGTCTATAAAAATAATAATTACAATCATTAGTGAAAAAGTATTTTTGTTTCTGTATATAAAAAGGGAAGACTCATTGGTGTTTGAATGAAAATAAATTTGTACTGTGAGATTACCTGAGCCGTGATATGTAGACAAATACTACATAATAAGTACATATATTACACTAAGGTAAAATACTTATATTATAATAAATATAAATAAGATACTGTTTGAGTATCAAATCTAATAACATAAACGAGATATCTTTTTTCTAAAATTCAAGATATTATTTTAAATAAAAATATTATATATAATACTACCTCCAGACCTAATTATAAGTAAAAAAAAATTAAATTCATATTTATTAAGAATGATAGTCAAGTTAGTTTAATTATCTTGATTTGTGTAAAAAAAATGAGTTAGTTGTCTAGGGAATATGTAATGTTCTTGAAAAAGTAAATGTAGAATTGACTTGATTGGTTAATTTTCTTGATTGTTGGAATACTTATATTAAATAGAGTTGAGTTGGTTTGATTTTATTTATATTTAAGTCCAAAAAACATAAGAATTTTTTTTATTATAACTGACTCCGGACGGAGTATATGTTACTTTTATATTTTTATTAATAAAACATTACTGCTTATCAAAAAAATAATTTAATAAAACATTACTTATATTTTTATTTTTTTATTATACCTAATTTACTCCTGAAACAAATAATGACATTGATGTTTGAAATAGTCATAGGAAGCCGTGCAGGATCATCTAAAGGTCACATCAAACATGGAAAAGTTCTTAATTCATGATTGTCTTGTTAATGGAAGACACATAACTTACCATTAATACGGTTCAAATGGCACAATATGCTACCTCATGCAATTGGAGGCTGACATATGGTAGTTTCTTGGATGCCCTAAGTATATTACTCCAAAGTAGAGCAGGTAACCGAAGAAAAGAAAGCATCTACGTAAAATAAATAAACCCTTTTGCTCATATCCATAACAAATCCTCAAAAAAAAAAAAAAAACAGTAACAAAGAAGACCAAAACCCAAATGCAAGAAACCTCTTTGTCTCAACTTGATGAAGGGAAAGGTAAAACGGGGAAGGAAAGAAGGAAAAGTGGTGAGGTAGAAAAACATGCCTTGGTGTCAGGTAACCACGTGAGTTCTCATTGCTGCCCCATGTCAAGGGCAAAAATAATAGTAATATACTGAGATGGAGCTATTCGACTAATTAGAAGACTTCGTTATGGAAAATAAATGAGTATGATGATTTTTCAAGTAATTATGTAATGAGAATAGTACTTAGGAATTTGGCTAAGGAGTCCAGAGGTAAGTTTGAATTGAAAATTATCTATTTATCTTATTAAAAAGTGTTAAACTCGAATATTCAATACGAATTTTTTATTGATTCTTTAAATAAGAATCTTTGAACATTCGTTAGTAATATTCGTTATGTAATTATTAAACAATTTTTAATTCTAACATTTTACATATATCATTTTATATTTATACAGATTTCCTGGTTTAATTATAATTAATTAATTTCATTTCATTTTGTATAAACTTATAATTTGCATTGATCACGTACCTTGATAAATATGAAAAATATACAAATAATTAAAAAGATGTGAGATAGGAGATATGCAACACGTATATTTATTTAACTGTGAAAACAAAGCCTCGATCAAATATATATATATTTTCCCCCTTTTGTTTGCGTGAGAAAATGAATAAGATAGAATGAAAAATAGGGGTACGTGTGTGTAACAGATAGCATGAAGTGGACTGAAGAGAAGGCATGGGTGTGTGTTAGAAACAAAGGTGTCGAGCAAGGACATGTACTTCAATCTCTCATTCATTCAGGTTAGTGTCAGACAACACCACGTGAGGGTTTTTCAATTTTCTCAAGAAACAAATATATATACGTCCCTCACAAAATCTATCTATAATAAGTGTAAATTTTTTTTTCCCTTTGCGTGAGCATACACTCTTTGCGTGCCAAAGATGAAAAAGAACAAAGAGGCAAAGGTAAAAGAAGTAGTGGTGGGGGTTGAATGAAGAGAGAAGGTGGTGTGGTCGGTTCTGCATAGCTAGCAATCGTGTCAATCATCAGAAAAGAAAATTTGATGGATGGGGAAAGAGCAGTGGAGCAAGTAATAAGTCATCATTCATCAACCACAGACACCTCAATATTACTACTGATTTCCAAATTTCCCACAAATATATTAAACTCTAAAATAGTATCCATAGTATGATATAATTTCAATATAATTTAGTTAAAAAATGTTAATCACACTCAAACATCTATCACATTTGTCAAAATTAAAGTGTAAATGTAAAAAATCAAAACAATACATGAGTTCAGTTGTAAATTTGTAATAGAAAAACTAAAAATATCACTAATAATATAAATAAAAGCCTGTACATAGAAGCATAATTGTTTGGAGATATAATGTGTGTACACCAATTGATTCATAAGACATGTTGTCTTCATCATAGTATTTATTTTTATCTGCTTATAATATTTTTTTTTTAATGTTTATGAAATTTTTGATTTAACCAAAATAAATACGTGTATAATGAGTCATTTAAATAATATAAAATGAAACTGAGTTGATTTAACAGTTGTATCATTTGGCAGCAAACAGTGAAAGAAATGTAATCTTGTGGCCCTCACATTGGTATGACATGATCCGTGAAATCATGGCTTTGTATTTTCTTGAGTATTGGGAATACCTTTATTTTATTTGTGACACCAGCACCTAGATGTTAGTTGTCCGCATCCTAAGATGCAAACCATTTGCTTCTACAGCTGTTGTCTTCTCTCAAAATATTATTATTTGCATCATGGTTGTTAATATTTTGATTTTGATTGATGATTGTGGGTGTAATTATGAACAGGAACAAGTATCTTCCTGGTATTACCGATTCTTGCACTCCAACTCTTGGCATCTTTGACACTATCTAGATAGCAATGATGGCTTTGTATGTATTTATCATTACTGGGAGATGCTATGAGTGTAAGATATGAGAGTGACTTACTCGCATTGGAATGTAAAATTTAAAAAGAGTTCAATTATTTGTAAAACAAATTTTTTTTATACATTTATTTTTATATTATTTAAATTTTAAAATCAATAACATTTATAGAGTGTCTTTGTCTATGAAGATACTGGCCAAAGACCAAAAAAGAATCTATGAAAAAACAATAGGGAGAAATCTGCAACAATTAAAATTCAAAGGACATAAATATATTTTATCAAATCACATAAAGGGGTTTAAAGCAGTTATTTATAAAATAGGAAATACGCTGGAAAAATTGATAAATCCTATGACTTTTTATAAAATTACTTTTAACTTTAGAATCATATATTTGAATGTAATTAGTAATTCAGAATTGATGCTATAATTTAACGGCTCGATTGGTGATCAGGATAGGATATGGGTGGATAGGATAAGAGAGTAGGATAAGATATGAGCATGATAAGCTATTATTCTATCCGACATTTGGTATTCACCGAATAACCAACCGGATAGCATTATAATTTTAGCATGAATTTTAAATTTTCGTTTTTATTCTAAATATTTTCAAATTTTATTAGATTTTATTTTTTTTATAACTTTCATTTTTTTAAATTATATAAAAAGACAAAATTATCCTTGTGATAAAATTACATATATATTTTAAATTTTTAAAATATTGTCTAACTTCAATTTTTTATAATTTTAAATATTCATTTTGAGTTTTTACTTTATATATAGTTAAATTATTAGAATAATATTTTTTTATATTTTTCAGTTTTTAAAATAATATAAATTAACAAAATTAGCTTAGTGATAAAAAAATTTAAAATTAATTACTATTATTTTTATTATTTTAAATATTTTATATTTTACTATACTTTTTTTAACCATGTTATATTTTATTATACTTTAATTATTTTATATATAAAATGTTTTATAATTTATTATGCTTTAAATCACCTTATCATATCTCGTTAAGTTCTAACCCAGCTCCCTCTCATGATAGAATTTTAACTAGATGGACATGATAGGATAAGTGACATGATTGATTTATCCTATACTGCTCGCTCACCAAACAATAATTTCAGACATGATATGATAACTTATTCTATCTTGTCTCTCTTATCGATCCTGACCAACAAACGATACCAAATTTCCTAAAACAAACAACCGATCTCATATGTAAAAATATTGAGAAAAGGGATATTGGAAATGACTTGAATAAAGAAAGCCATAGAAATAGTTTAACGAGTCTAATTATTATATATTGTTATTGTCAAGTTTTTTATATTGTCAATCAATCAAAAATCATGGTACAAATAATTTTTATGGTGATTAGGATAAGAATCAAATATCTTTAGTGATTTGTTAATTTATTATTGATTGACAGTATAAAAATCTTTACATTTTTAATGTATATCAATTAAATCCATAGTTTAACATGCTAATTGGTAATTGCAATATTATATATAGCCGGCCAATAGAAATGTGCTATTGTAAGGAGTTGCTTGTATTTTTTTTCAAAACTCTCGCGTGGAATTCCGAATTCATTAGGAAGTTAGCTAAAGTGATCATTCAAAATGATGTGCTTTTGAGTTAATTCTGAAAGATGCCCTGCGGCTAATTACTTGCCCGCAAACAATGGCACTTCACATCTACAGTCAAAGATTACGAAGGATTAACAAAGTTAGATCCCTTGAAATATCAAAATATGTAATTAATCCACGTTGATGATACATAATATATGCAAGCACAGTGTATAAACACTAGTGGAAATAATATAGTATACGCGAATGTTTTATGTCAGCTGACCATATGTTTGACATTAAAAATGAGGCGATAATAGTTTTGTAAATATTAAATCACTATTTACGTCGGTTGTGTAATGAACTGACGTTAAAAGTGATTTGCAAGAATTAGTAACACTTTTAACGTCAGTTGTAAACAACTGACATTAAAAGTACATTAGTGCAATACGTGCTTTTTACGTCAGTTAAAATTGATTTTTTACGTCAGAATACTGACTGACGTAAATACAGCTGACGTTAAAAGTAAACTTTTAACGTCAGTTGAGAACTGACGTTAAATATAATACTATTAACGTCGGTTCTTTAACACAACTGACGTTAATTTTGTCAAAATTAACGTCAGTTCTTTAACAAAACTGACGTGAATTTTGTTAAAACTAACGTCAATTGTTATCAAGAACTGACGTTAAAGGTCTTAATTTTAACGTCAGTTGTAATTAACAACTGGCGTTAATAGTGTACTGTATATTTTATAAAATACTATTAACGCCGGCTTGTATGATAAAACCGACGTTAATAGTATTTTTTTAATTCGATTTTAAAATATCACTCCCCATGACCATCCCCGCATTCAAGAAATATCACAAGAATACGAATATCACACACATTACTGAGAATTGCAAAGGGAAAATGGAATAATGATCCATATATATGTATTCAGAAACAATATATATTTATTAACATAGGTTATAACTCAAAATAAATACATAAATAGAAATAAAAATAAATGTATACTAAGTTTAAACTACCTATATCAATATCCCTTCATGATGATCATCACGAGTGGCATGTACATCGTCCACCTGTGTCTCCTCGATTATAGTAGGCATGTTTGTTGAAAAAGAAGGAGTCTCAGGAATATCAAGATTTGAATCTTCATTTTCATCACTACCATTATACATGCTTTTTCCTTGGAGAACCACGGACAACCTTTTGTTAGAAGGATCAGTGATGTAGAACACTTGTTTTGCTTGGGAAGCCATTATGAAAGGTTCATTTATATGACCTAACTTGTTGAGGTCTACCAATGTGAACCCCAATTCGTCGGTTTGTACACCACCGTTACTATCAACCCACTTACATTTAAATACCGGCACCGTAAGCATAGTGTAATCGAGCACCCAAATATCTTCAATATATTCAAAGTAAGGTCTCGGTGCTGTAACGGGTTTTGTGTCCTTTGCACTAGAGAAGCGCATTGCTTCGGCCACGATCATAACCCCACTATTTTGCATGGTACTCTTGTTATCTTGTTCCTTTGTATAAAAGGAAAAGTTATTTATGTCGTATCCGCTCCAACATATGACGTTGAAGTTAGGCCCACGTGCTAGCCATTTTACGTCATCGAAAGCGATTACTACCATCCTTAAGCATTTCTTCCTTGAACCATGGTAAGAAAGTCTTGTTATGCTTGTTCAACAACCACCTTTCGCTCATTCGAGGGTTTTCTTGATTGACTTTTCTTTTATGTTCAAATAAGAAAGGCTGAACACATTCGATGTTGTTCAATACATACAAATGTGCTTGAAGCACTTCCTCCCGATCCTTCCTATTAAGTCTTAAGCCATGTGTACCCTTACCTTGACATCTGATCTCATCATGCCGAGGCTTAGGAACCCCTATAGGATCCGTGTTATGAAGGTAGTCCGAACAAAACTCAATAGCTTCTTCTGCAACATACCTTTGAACAATAGATGCTTCCGGACGATGAGGATTCTTCACGTACCCTTTCAAGATCTTCATGTAGCGCTCAACTGGGTACATCCATCTCAGAAAAACCGGCCCACATAATCTAATCTCCCTCACCAAATGAACAATTAAGTGAACCATTATGTCGAAAAAGGAAGGAGGAAAATACATCTCCAAATGGCACAAGATTGTAGCAGCCTCAACTTCCAAGTCATCCAACATACGGAGGTCAACGACTTTGCTACATATAGAATTGAAGAATGAGCACAACCGAGTAATGGCATGTCTCACATTTTTTGTAGCAATACCACGAATAGCAACGGGCAGAAGTTGTTGCATCAAGATGTGACAATCATGAGACTTCAAGCCAACCAATTTAAGATCACTAGAGACAAGCCTCTTCATATTTGAAGAGTAACCATGTGGAACTTTGATGCCCTGAAGACACCCGCAGAAACTTTGTCTCTCTTTTTTTGACAAAGTATGACATGCTGGCGGCAAATAAGTCCGCTTACCATCCTCAACAACTGGAGCTAACTGCTCTCGTATACCCATTGCAACGAGGTCGAGACGAGCATTCACACCATCCTTTGTCTTGCCCTGAATGTTGAGAAGCGTCCCGATCACACTATCACACACATTTTTCTCCACATGCATCACATCAATGCAGTGTCTTACATCAAGCTTGCGCCAGTATGGAAGATCAAAGAATATCGACCTCTTCTTCCATATGTTTTTCTCAGCAGCTTTACCTTTCTTTTTGGACTTGCCGAATATAACATCGATGTCATTTACCCTCTGATAAACCTGCTCTCCAATTAAGGCCGACGGCGCTTCTTCTGTCTCTTGGCATCCATTAAATCTTTTTTCATCTTACGATATGGGTGATCACGTCTAAGAAATCTCCGATGCCCAAGGTAAACCGTCTTCTTTCCATGATGCAACTGAGTGTAGCATGTGCCTTCTTCACATATAGGGCATGCTTTATGCCCCTTGACACTGCATGCTGGACAAGTTACCGTATGCTGGAAAGTCGTTGATGGTGCAAAATAACATGGCACGAAGCTTGAAAGTCTCATGAGAATACCCATCAACTACATCAACACCTTCCACCCACAGGGTTTTCAAGTCTTCAATCAAGGGACCTAGATAAACATCTAAGTCATTTCCCGGTTGCTTTGGGCCCGAAATCATCATAGACAACATCATGTATTTGCGCTTCATGCACAACCAAGGGGGCATGTTGTAAATCACCAACAGAACATGCCATGAACTATGAATACTACTCATGTTACCATAAGGATTCATTCCATCCGTAGCAAGTCCAAGCCTTAGGTTTCTTGGCTCATCGGCGAAATCCGGAAACATAGTATCGATATTCTTCCATTGAATAGAATCAGCAGGATGACGAACCTTTCCATCACGTTTCCTCTCATCATTATGCCATCTAAGATTCTTCGCATCTTTCGCATTGGCAAACAATCGCTTGAACCTTGGAATTATTGGAAGATACCACAACACCTTCGCAGGAGGACCCTTTTTTCTCACATCATCAACATCATCATCATCATCACCACCCTTCACTTTGTATCGTGATAACCCACATTTGGGGCAATCGTGTTTGTCTTCATGAACACCGGTGTACAATATGCAATCATTGGGGCATGCGTGTATCTTCTTATACTCCATACCCATAGGACACAATACCTTCTTGGCCTCATAGTTACGGTCAGGTGACCGCGCTGTTGCCACGCGCCAAAAAGAATGAGCGTTTACAAAATTAATGCAGATAGGGAAGCGACAACTCGGATGTCATCTCTCAAGGACTCTTTAGTTGTTGTTGTTATTAACAGAAAATTAGTCAGAGTTAGAAATGGGGGGGTTTTGGATTGAGTGCAATTAAAATAAAGAAGACAAAGCAATAAAAAAAACAAAGCAGTTAAAAGATTAACAAATAAACTAAAGACGATTAACCTACTGTTCTCGGTTTCCCACTATCATTGGTTCATATAAATCCAAGCCCTAAGCAGATTCTAATCCCCTTTCAGTTGTAGCAACAATTAACAAACGAAATCGCTACTACGGATACATGTTCCTATTTCCGAATTAAACAAACGGGGTTAAGCCCTCATGAACTAAACGAACATGAATGAACACACGCGAATTAAACAAACGCGATTAATTATAGGAACATAACATCACCGAAATAAATCAATACAACACTATACACTCCTGAATTAAACAAACAGAAATGTATAACATCGCATTGAAAAGAGAAAAGGAAATAAAAACAGGAATCACAGAACCTCAAATGTAAATGGAAACCAACCACAGTAGATTAATCTAGGAGACTAGTTCTCCATTACAAAAGGAAAACAAAACATATCTAAGAAAAGAAGACAAACTACTACTACTGCCTAAGAACTAGCCAAAACTGGCTAACTCTCTGACTAACTATGACTAACTCCTCTCTCAATATCTGAATGCTCCTTTTATTAACTTCAACCTCTGCCTCTTAGCTTTCCAAAACCACTTAATTTGCTTAATTATGAATTAAGATGAGGGAGTTATGTCCACATTCAACTCATAGGGCAGCTGAAACGCCTCTGACTTCACATGGATTAAAGCCCTTCAAAACGGCTCTGTTTGGAATAATGGTCTTCATGAGAGTTAAAGCTCTTTGTTTGATCTTTCATTTGCCACCGGTTTCAGTTCCAACCGACATCTACAGCCCAAGTTATGGCCCAATCTTCATGACCCGTTCAGGTTCCAGTGACAGCAATTATGTTCTGACTTCAAGGCCCAATGTGACCCACTATACATCCAATTAAGCATCTGAGTTCTTCATGAAAGTTGTTGGGCTTCCTTTTAGCTTCCATGTTCTGACTCCTGCGTTTCTGTTTTTATAAGAGGGCCGTGCGTCACGGTCGTGATGCTTATCACGGGCAGGCCGTGATACATTCTGACTTCCAGGCTCGCGAGGCGAATGGATTCTCGCGAGGCGAACGCTTCAACTTCAAAACTGCCACAGCCGTGATCTTCAACACGGGTAAACCGTGATCGTCTCTGACTTTTCAGGGCTGGGTGACTCGCGACGCGAGATATCCTTCGCGGGGCGAACCAGAATTATTTCCTTTTTATTAACCTGAAAATAAGAAAATAACATAAGTACTTTATTTAACTCTAAATCAACTAAATTAACCTAAAAACACTTTACAGACTCAAAATCTTACTTAAGGACAATCAAGTCTAATTTGGGTGAAAATGATATAAAATTAGCACAAAGCCATGGTCTTCACTAGTTATAAAACCAGTCAAACAGAGGCTCATCATCAGGCAATGTGTTGTCCTCCGGAAGCAAGTCTTTCAACACTTCAAGCAATTCCGTGAAGCTTTTATCGCTCCAACCATTTCTCGCCTTCACACAAACCAATTTTAGCACCGCCGACAACCGTGTATGAGTAGTACACCCTGGATATAAAGGCTTATCCGCATCACCGCACAACCTATCATACACATGAGCTCGATGAAAAGATTCTTGTCCAATATCACGGATCATGTCCTCTACTCGATCATCCTCCATATCTACGTCAACGTCCTCACTTTGGGAGACCCTCGCCGTACTACTCAACAACACATCACCATGCCATATACATCTTGTATAACTCAAGCAAATCCCTTCACAAATCAAATGAGTACGTATATCCTTCACCGTACATTTCCTCGTATTCAAACACTTGTCACAAGGACAACGGAACATTCCATTACTATTAGGAACATTCCTTTGAGCAAATTCTATAAATTCTCCCACCCCCTTCAAATACTCAGCACTAGTGCGCTTACAAACCATCCAACTACGATCCATAACTAGATAGGTCCTGTAGATATACAAAACATATATCCAATATAAGGACAATACGGGAGATTGAAAACTATAGTTTTTGAAGATTGCCAAGCACTGGTCACGGCCTGGCAGTGATGTCCATCACGGCCGTAACGTGCCAAGTGAACCGGACCATGCCATCACAGGCGAGAACTCGATCACGGCCTAGCCGTGATGAGCATCACGGCCGTGACAGATCAACCAGCAGAGCAACATGCACTCAAAACCAAAAATAGAGACGTACATTCCAAACAACTCAAACTCACGGTTTCAAGTTTCAACTACTGAGACTACAGTTTCAACATACACTCAAAACCAAAAATACAAAAATGTGCCCTAAATACTCACCAGAAATAGGTGCTCGCGTGGTGGTTGGGAGGAATCGCTCGAGTGGTGGCCAACGTTCGATGTGGTTACTGAGAGCAGAGGGACAAGGAGAGTTAGTGCGCGGGAAGGGGAAAGAGATATGTCAAGTTATTGCAAAGAATGAATGGAATGACAGAGTTAGAGTTAATAGTGTACCTCACGGTGGTGGCGAAGAAGCCCTCGCGGTGGTTGCGGTGGAGATGAGCTCGCGATTAGGGTTCTGTGCTGGGTGAGAGCGAGAGTGAGGGTTGAGAGTGAGGGTTGAGAGTGATCTAGGGTTGAGCGTGATGAAAATAGAAAAGAGACGTACGTACAGAGCGAAGTTCAGAAGGCGCGCGGGTGTAAACGTTATAATCAAAAAGCAAAAAATAAAACAACATTTAACGTCAGTTTTATTAAACAACTGACGTTAAAAGTAATTGTTTAACGTCAGTTGTATTAAACAACTGACGTTAAATATTAATATTTTTTTAAAAAATACTTTTAACCTCAGTTGTTGAATTCAACTGACGTTAAAAGTGTTGTGTAAAAATCATTATCTATATAAAGTACCATTATTCTGTATCATCTGTAATACTGCCTCTTCTTTTCCTCTATATTTCTATTCCTTCACAAAATGGCTCTTGAGACCTGTGTTAAGAGTAGGATTATTTACGTCAGCTATTTATTTAACTGAAGTAAAAATCACACTGTTAACGTCAATTGTATAAACAACTGACGTTAAAAATAAATATTTTTTATTTTAAAAACATTTTTAACGTCAGTTTTATTCAAAAACTGACGTTAAAAGTGTGTAAGTTTCTGCAAATTTAAAGCATTCATTCCTTTTATGAGCACTAAGTTTATACCTAGCTAGACTTAAAGGTCTATTTCTTCCTATTCCTTCGGGCGTTTTCTTTTCTGCACGTTTATAATATATGATTGCCAACTCCCAATGCGCCTTGGAACCTAATGCTCTTAATGATCCATTTATTTTTTTTAGCAACTTACGACGCCTAGTAACTTCATCCCCTACTCCTATAAATAGCTTCCTTCCTTCCTTTAGTTTTTCTGCTTCACAATATGGCTCTGCCATTCAGATTAACTTCATCACTCTTTCTTCCTATACCTAGACTTAAAGGTCTCTGTCTTAATGGTCAAACAACTTCTGAGTTTGAGTAAATCACATTACATGGGTGATAAGGGTGTGTAAATCGCATTATGTGAATTGCACACACCATCATCCTTCTGGAGAATCAGCAGCTACAGTTCCAAAACCTCAGCTTTGGAACCAAGTGGCTGTTCCAAGAATATTGCTGAAACAGATCGAGTGCACCCTTCACTCTGCTTTGGCTCCAAATTGACTGTGGATTCAGATGGAGCATCAATGACTTCAAGTAAGGGAGGAGATGCATTCAATATTGGAGTTTCTGAGGACAAGACTGAGAAGAAAATGATGTTGAAGCAGAAACTTTTTTATATTTTAGTGCTATCTGATGAGTGTGATTTCACCTCATCTCTGTCTATCATTTTGCATGCATTTTCATGTAGTTTAGGCATTTTTAATTGGATTTTAGGTTAATTTTCCTTTGGAACGGGTAAGGCGGTTTGTGTGGTGTTGTTTTGCAGAAATCAAGGGTAAAATGCTCAAGATCAACCATGATGGAGTTTGGATGAAGATAGGGCATTAAAAGTGAAGAAAATGAGCCAAACAGAGCCTATCACGGCCTAGCCGTGATGCCCATCATGGCCATGATCGAGCAAAACTGAAAAGGAAGAAAGGCTGAAGTCACAGTCTGTCATGGCCTGGCCGTGATAGCCATCACGGCCGTGACCAAAAACCCCCACAAGTCAGAGACCGTCACGGCCCGACCGTAATTACTAGCACGGCCAGAAAATGAAGGCTCGCGTCGTGAGCCCACATTCGCGTCGCGAGAGACTGGATTCTACCAGAAATGCCAGAAACAGAAGCCGTCACGGCCTAGCCGTGATGGCCATCACGGCCGTGACGCGCATTACTTGGACCTGAAGAAACCAATTTGGATCAGAATTTGAGTTAGATTGGGACTCCAACTCCCCAATTCTATAAATAAGGACCAGGCAGATGCAGAAGGGATCATCCAACAACAGAGAACACACGCATAGACTTAGGCTATATTTTAGGATCTATCTTCTTCTTCCTCCTCTCTATTCTGATTTGTAATTTGCATGATGTTGTCAACCCAGCCTGTCATCTCCATGGCAAGGCTTGAGTAGTAGCTTAGTTTCTAGGGATTGGGGCTATGCCCGAGATTCGTTTATGATGTTGAATTTGATGTAATATCTTCGTTAATTTCGATTTGTTTTAGATTTGATTTCTAGTGTTTTAATAACTCGTAAATTCGGTGACCGCTTACTTGCGGGACGTAGGCATTCTAAGGAGGAACCTAGCGGTGAACTTAGGATTTCTAGTGTTCTTCACTCGTAAAATTCGGCGGCCACTTATTTGTGAGATGTGGATGATCTAAGGAGGAACCTAGCGGTGAACTTAGGTTTATTTGCATGACTTAGACATTTTAAGGAGGAACCTAGCGGTGAACTTAGGTGTCGGATCTATAGAAGTCAGACTTGGGACTGAAATCACGAGAGTTAGAAGCCGTCCCTTGAGGATCAACGAGTTGTCACGAAGCGCAAAGGGTCCAATCTGAGTTCGACTACCACGAGAGTAGGGGTTGGGTTAATTGGGCACGGTTTTTGTAACCCGAGAGGGAGCTTAAACTATTAGAGGATAAACTCGCCTTCAAGGCAATTTCGCTAATTAACAAGGGTAATCGACTTAGCAACGTAAACGATCTTGTTGGTAACCTAAATCCATAGGAACCCATTTAGATCTGAAAAACCAAAAAGATTTGTTTTCAGTTTTATTCGATTCTGTTTTATCTATCTCTAAATTCAAAACCATTTCAAAATATAAAAATCCTTTTTACACAGTCCAGATTTACTCGATTTGAAAATCAGTTGCGATTCGGGATCACAGTCTCTGTGGGATCGATATCTTTTATTACTTGGCGACAGTCCGGTACACTTGCCGGAATCGCAGCGCGGCGCGCAACACACGCGCGACGCACGTCATCACTATCTTGCGAAATTTTTTTATCTTTTAATCATGTAATTGTAACTTATGAATCGCTTCAATGAGATACGATTTGATTATACATATATAACTTGTTTTATGTTAAGTGTTTATTTATTTTAATTTGCACAAGAATTTGTTTACTAATTCAAGCTAATTAATTAAGATTAAAAATAAACTTTTTTAAAAAAATGATTAGAAATAAACTGCCCTATATATGGAGTGATGATCTGCGTTAAGAGTGACAACAGGGAGATGACAACAAAAGAAAGATAGGAATGAGTTGATTATTTACATCATTTATTTATTTAACTGAAGTAAAAATCACACTTCTAACGTCAGTTTTATAAACAACTGACGTTAAAAGTGTTAATTAACGTCCGTTCATTAAACAACTGACGCAAATAGTGATTTAATATTTACAAAACTGCCACCGCCTCACTTTTAACGTCAGTCCTTAAAACAACTGACGTTAACAGTGAATTAATGAAGTCTAATATTTACAAAACTGCCACCGCCCCCTTTTTAACGTCTAGTTTTTGGTTAACTGACGTAAACATTTACCGTCTAATGTATATTTTCCACTAGTGGTATTATTTTTACTTCAGTTTTTTTTATAAAAGGCTAAGGCCTGCAAAGGCATCACAATAGAGAAAACGATCCCAACTAGGTTGGCACCAAAGACCTTACCCATCATCTGACGTAAATAATCATATATTCCTCTGAAACTCATTCCTATCTTTCTTTCGTTGTCATCTTCCTGTTGTCACTCTTAACGCGGATCACTATATATATAGTGTAGTTTATTTCTAATCTTTTTTTTAAACAAGTTTATTTTTAATCTTAATTAATTAGCTTGAATTAGTAAACAAATTCTTATGCAAATTAAAATAAATAAACACTTAACATAAAACAAGTGATATGTATAATCAAATCGTATCTCATTGAAGCGATTCATAAGTTACAATTACATGATTAAAAGATAAAAAATTTCTGCAACATAGCCCTAAAATATAAAAAAGTTTCTGCTTCAACGTCATTTTCTTGTCAGTCCTGTCCTCAGAAACTCCAATGGATGCATCCCCTCCTTCACTTGAATTCCTTGATGCTCCATCTGAATCCACAGTCACTTGCTGCCAAAGCGGAGTGAAAGGGATGAAGGGGATGAAATAAAGTGAGGGAATCACATTATGTGATTCACCCAACCTTACCATCCATGTTGTGTGATTTACTCAACCTCTGAAGTTTTTTGATCATTAAGACAGAAACCTTTAAGTCTAGGTATAGGAAGAAATAACAAAAGTCTCAAATATGATAGAGCCATATTGTGAAGGAATAGAAAACGCACGAAATATAGATGAAAAGAAGAGGGTGTATTACAGACTGATACAGAAGAATGATACTTTATATAGAGAAGAGAGACTACCTGATTTTCTTCAAAACTGATCTATAAACTTAATGCTCATCAAGAGGATTAAGTTACAAGGTGTATGAGTAAGTAGCACAGTAGTCAAAGAAATGAATGTTTTTGAAGAAAGTTATACACTTTTAACATCAGTTGTCTTCAACAACTGACGTTAAAAGTGTTTTTAAAATAAAAAATATTTATTTTTAACGTCAGTTGTTTAATACAACTGACGTTAAACAATGACTTTTAACGTCAGTTGTTTAAGACAACTGACGATAAATAAATGACTTTTAACGTCAGTTGTTATAAACAACTGACGTAAACTGTTTTTTTAAAGATGTTTTTTGATTATATATAACGTTTACACCCGCTCGCCTTCTTCACTTCGCTTTGTACATCTTTGTTCTTCTCTTTTCATCACGCTCACTCTCACTCTGCCCTAATCACGAGCTCCTCTCCACCACAACCACCGCGAGGGCTTCTTCGTCACCACCGTGAGGTACACTCTTAACCCTAACTCTGTCTTTCCTGCTCATTCTTTGCAATAACTTGACATCTCTCTTTCCCCTTCCCGCGCACTAACTCTCCTTGTCCCTCTGCTCTCAGTAACCACATAGAACGTTGGTCACCACTTGAGCTCCCCTCCCCACCACCACGCGAGCACCTATTTCTGGTGAGTCTTTAGGGCACATTTTTTTATTTTTGGTTTTGAGTGTATGTTGAAACTGTAGTCTCTGTAGTTGAAACTTGAAACTGTGAGTTTGAGTTGTTTGGAATGTCTCTATTTCTGGTCGTGGGTTTTGTGTTTTCTCTTGTTTTTTTTTTTCTGCTATCATGACCTATTTCAAAATGGGAAGAAATTTAGAGTTGCTTGTAGCATGTGACATCAACAATATATTGCTCATTGGAATTATGTTTTGTTAATTTATCTTCATCTGCTTATTTCTTTTGTCTTAAAAAACCTGAAAATGGTATAAATTTGAAATAATTTTTAAACGCCTTGCTTGTATATATCATGCTCTCTTGTATATAATTTTTAAACGCCTTGCTTGGATATATGTTTTGTATATTTACAGAACCTATCTAGTTATGGATCGTAGTTGGATGGTTTGTAAGCACACTAGTGCTGAGTATTTGAAGGGGGTGGGAGAATTTATAGAATTTACTCAAAGGAATGTTCCTAATAGTAATGGAATGTTCTGTTGTCCTTGTGTCAAGTGTTTGAATACGAGGAAATGTACGGTGAATGATATATGTACTCATTTGATTTGTGAAGGGATTTGCTTGAGTTATACAAGATGGATATGGAATGGTGATGTGTTGTTGAGTAGTACGACAAGTGTCTCCCAAAGTGAGGACGTTGACATAGATATGGAGGATGATCGATTAGAGGACATGATCCGTGATATTGGACAAGAATCTTTTCATCGAGCTCATGTGTATGATAGGTTGTACGGTGATGCGGATAAGCCTTTATATCCAGGATGTACTACTCATACACGATTGTCGGTGGTGCTAAAATTGGTTTGTGTGAAGGAGAGAAATGGTTGGACCGATAAAAGCTTCACGGAATTGCTTGAAGTGTTGAAAGACTTGCTTCCGGAGGACAACACATTGCCTGACCGTAACTATGAGGCCAAGAAGGTATTGTGTCCGATGGGTATGGAGTATAAGAAGATACACGCATGCCCCAATGATTGCATATTGTACACCGGTGTTCATGAAGACAATCACGATTGCCCCAAATGTGGGTTATCACGATACAAAGTGAAGGGTGGTGATGATGATGATGATCTTGATGATGTGAGAAAAAAAGGGTCCTCCTGCGAAGATGTTGTGGTATCTTCCAATAATTCCAAGGTTCAAGCGATTGTTTGCCAATGCGAAAGATGCGAAGAATCTTAGATGGCATAATGATGAGAGGAAACGTGATGGAAAAGTTCGTTATCCTGCTGATTCTATGCAATGGAAGAATATTGATACTATGTTTCCGGATTTCGTCGATGAGCCAAGAAACCTAAGGCTTGGACTTGCTACGGATGGAATGAATCCTTATGGTAACATGAGTAGTATTCATAGTTCATGGCATGTTCTGTTGATAATTTACAACCTGCCCCCTTGGTTGTGCATGAAGCGCAAATACATGATGTTGTCTATGATGATTTATGGCCCAAAGCAACCGGGAAATGACTTAGATGTTTATCTAAGTCCCTTGATTGAAGACTTGAAAACGTTGTGGGTGGAAGGTGTTGATGTAGTTGATGGGTATTTTCATGAGACTTTCAAGCTTCGTTCCATGTTATTTTTCACCATCAACGACTTTCCAGCATACGGTAACTTGTCCGGGTACAGTGTCAAAGGGCATAAAGCATGCCCTATATGTGAAGAAGGCACATGCTACACTCAGTTGCATCATGGAAAGAAGACGGTTTACCTTGGGCATCGGAGATTTCTTAGACGTGATCACCCATATCGTAAGATGAAAAAAGCTTTTAATGGTGCCAAAAGACAGAAGAAGCTCTGGCGGCCTTAATTGGAGAGCAGGTTTATCAGAGTGTAAAGGGCATCGATGTTATATTCGGCAAGTCCAAAAAGAAAGGTAAAGCTTCTGAGAAAAACATATGGAAGAAGAGGTCGATATTCTTTGATCTTCCATACTGGCGCAAGCTTGATGTCAGACACTGCATTGATGTGATGCATGTGGAGAAAAATGTGTGTGATAGTGTGATCGGGACGCTTCTTAACATTCAGGGCAAGACAAAGGATGGTATGAATGTGACACGGACTCAGCAAGTGTACCGGGTCGTTGCAAGTAATAAAGCGGTAAAAATCGGATATCGTCCTCAGGGATCGTGGACAAGTACCACTTCGCAAATTGAAATACTATCTAGGTGATCAAGTTTGGAATGAAGGTAGCTCTAACATCTAACAAAACAAAAAAGAATAAAATGTTTTTGTTCTTTTAGGTATTTTATCAAACACTTAATAGGCAAACAGAAATGTGAACAACAAATGGATAGAATTGTTAGGGTTAGACTAGGCTAATCCTCCCTTGGTGCTATGAAATGGTAAATAACACAATTCCTAATTCAATTATGACAATCAAATCTAGTCTAACCCTAATGTCTTAGGTGGAATGAGCCTAAAATCCCAAATTAAACCCTAATATCTTAGGTGGATTAATATGAGAAATTGCATTAAGAGTCAAGATTCATAGATTGCAAGCACCCCAAGACCTATGTCTAGGTTCATGAACTACTTGGCATTTGATTCTTGAGCATGCCTTAACATCAATCTTTCAATTGTCTATCAAAGCAACTAATCATTCCTAGGATGATCAAACCAAGGAAAGCATTAAGCATGGAATCAAACACTCATAAAGAAATAGGAAATTATATTACTACCACATCATATTACAACCAAGTTCAAAGAAGCATTATCTAACCCCAACAAAGGGGGAGTTTAGCTACACATAATCAAAGAGAAGGGCAAAAGAAAAGATACAAAGATGAAGGAAGGGAGGAACTCCATGGAAGGTTGCCCAGCAAAAGCCACTGCTGCAGAGAGTGTGTTTTAGGGTTTTTGACCGCCTCCTTTCTCTCCCCTTCGATTTTGCCCTAAAACAGCTTATAAACAGGGGTTCTGGGCTTCGCGCGCTCGTGGGGCGAGACCTGGCTCGCGAGGCGAATCTTAAGAATCTGATCTTCAGAGATTGGTTCTTTCGCGAGGCGAGAAGGTAACTCGCGAGGCGAGACAGAAAGGGAGACAACTCTGGCACAGTCAGGCCTCCAGGCTCGCGAGGCGAGATAGAAAGGGTGACTGTTGTTGCTCAGGCTGGTATTCCGGCTCGCGAGACGAGATGCATGATGAGTGTGATTTCACATCATCTTTGTCTATCATTTTGCATGCATTTTCATGTAGTTTAGGCATATTTTTATTAGATTTTAGGTTAATTTTCCTTTGGAACGGGTAAGGCGGTTTTCGTGTGTTGTTTTGCAGAAATCAAGGGTAAAATGCTCAAGATCAACCATGATGGAGTTTGGATGAAGATAGGGCTTTAAAAGTGAATAAAATGAGCCAAACAGAGCCTATCACGGCCTAGCCGTGATGCCCATCACGGCCATGATCGAGCAAAACTGAAAAAGAAGAAAGGCTGAAGTCAGAGTCTGTCACGGCCTGGCCGTGATAGCCATCACGGTCGTGACCTAAAACCCCCACAAGTCGGAGACAGTCACGACCTAGCTGTAATTTCCATCACGCCCATGAGAAGCTGAAAAAAAAGAAGGCTCGCGTCGCGAGCATGATTTCGCGTCGCGAGAGTCTGGAACATGGAGAATTGCCAGAAGCAGAAACCGTCACGGCCTGGCCGTGATGGACATCACGACCATGACGCGCATTACTTGGACCTAAAGAAACCGATTTGGATCAGAATTTGAGTTAGATTGGGACTCTAACTTCCCAATTCTATAAATAGGGACCAGGCAGATGCAGAAAGGATCATCCAACAACACACATCCACATAGACTTAGGCTACATTTTAGGATCTATCTTCTTCTTCCTCCTCTCTTCTCTGATTTTGTAATTTTCATGATGTTGTCAACCAAGCTTGTCATCTCCATGGCAAGACTTGAGTAGTAGCTTACTTTCTAGGGATTGGGGCTATGCCCGAGATTCGTTTATGATGTTGAATTTGATGTAATATCTTTGTTATTTCGATTTTGCTTTAGATCTGATTTCTAGTGTTTTAATCACTCGTAAATTCGGCGACCACTCATTTGCGAGACGTAGACATTCTAAGGAGGAACCTAGCGGTGAACTTAGGATTTCTAGTGTTTTTCACTCGTAAAATTCGGCGACTGCTTATTTACGAAAAGTGGATGATCTAAGGAGGAACCTAGCGGCGAACTTAGGTTTATTTGCATGACTTAGACATTCTAAGGAGGAACCTAGTGGTGAACTTAGGTGTCGGATCTATAGAAGTCAGACTTGGGACTGAAATCACGAGAGTTAGAAGTCGTCCCTCGAGGATCAACGAGTTGTCACGAAACGCAAAGGGTCCAATCTGAGTTCGGCTACCACGAGAGTAGGGGTCGGGTCAATTGGGCACGACTTTTGTAACCCGAGAGGGAGCTTAAGCTATTAGAGGATAAACTCGCCTTCAAGGCAATTTCGCTAATTAACAAGGGTAATCGACTTAGCAACGTAAACGATCTTGTTGGTAACCTAAAATCCCTAGGAACCCCTTTAGATCTAAAAAACCAAAAAAGATTTGTTTTCTGTTTTATTTGATTCTGTTTGTTTATCTCTTAATTAAAACCTTTTTCAAAACCCTTTCATACAGTCCAGATTTACTCGATTTGAGAATTGATTGCGATTCGGGATCACAGTCTCTGTGGGATCGATATCTTTTATTACTTGGCGACAGTCCGGTACACTTGCCGGAAACGCACGCAAGCGTCGCGCTTTCAATGCAGTCTCGCGAGGCGAAGCCTCCAGAATTCTGCTTGGCTTAATTTCTTCTATTTTCAGGCTCTATTTTCATCCAAGCTTCATCATGGCCAAATCTTGGGCAATTAATCATAAATTCCTGCAAAACAACACACAAAACCACCTTATCCGCTCCAAAGGTAAAACTAACTAAAATCAAACTAAAATGGCCTAACTATATGCAAATGCATGCAGAAATGCACATGGAAATGAGGTGAAATCACACTCATCAAATCACCCCAAGCTTAAGACTTTGCTTGTCCTCAAGCAAAAACCAAGGCCAGAAGATGAAAACAAAAGAGCAAAGATAGTGAACTAAGAACCCGAGTAAATGATCCAAGTAATAGGCATTTCAAATAATTCAGCAAGAGACAATCAATTCAACTCCAATTAGAATCTTAAGTTCCCTAGACTCATATTCTCACTGATTCGGGCACTCTTGCTCACCTGAAGATCACCCCAAGCTTGTTCATTTGCTCGGCTCTCTTTCTCACCTCACTCAAATGTTTAAAGATATATGACAATTCACTCCATTTTCCTCAAGGAATGAACTCTACCATTGGCTTGACTATCAACCAAATCTATACTCTATTAATGAAAACAATTAAGAATCAAGAGGTCTTTTGCTTTGGTTGTAACGGGGACATGGGATTTATCGTTAGGTGGGGAAATCAAGAAAAGGACATTTCAAAAGGCTACATAAAACATCAAGCATTACAAATCATGACACCTTCTAAAATACCCTTTTGGGTTTCGATTTAGTTTTGCCACCTTTCTTTCTTTATTTTTGTTTTATTTCTCATTTCTTTTTGTCATCCCCTTCTCTATTTTTATTTCTATTTCTTTTATTTTTCTTTTATTTGGAGACGGGGAGATTTTTCAGCTCAAGAGAAATATTTTCTGATTTTCTCATCCCATACTTTTTCCACTACCTTTTTACTCTTTTGTTGTAATACTTTAAAAGGTGCCCTATCAAGCATGTTTATCAAAGTAATTCAAGGTACCAAGAAAAGCATTTTATTCTTTCAAGCTCAAAATTGGGCAACTAAGGGGGTAGCATTTATTCATTCAAAGCTCAGAAGGCCGGAAAAATACCTAATGCCTCAAACATTTTCAAAAATGTTTTCAAATTTTTTTTTTAATCTTTGAAACGGTTTCAAGTCAAGTTCTAGAGAAATACAATCCAAGAGGAATAACACTCTAACACAAGGAATGGGGTGAATTTAGTGAGTACCCCGTAATGGCTCAAAAGCTCACATTTAGCAGTTCAAAAATCAGTGAAAACACAAATCTACAGAAACACATGCTAATTATCAACTATCCAAGATCATCTCAAGAATTTTTTATTTGAAGCCTTATCACAAGAATAGAAATTTAGGGTTCAAAAATTCACTATCACAAATAAATTGGCACTCAGTTCTCACAATCAGATGCTCAATCTAAGCAGGGGGTAACCGAATCATGCGATCATGCAAAACTATGCCTAAATGAATGCAACATGAACAATGCAAAAATTCAAAAATTTGCAAAAATACCCCTACCCCAAGCTTAAAAACTTACATTATCTCCAATGTAAATAATTAAGTCAGAGAGGGGAGAAAAAAAAATTGGAACGACTCACTGAGGTGGTAGCGGGATGGTTCACATGCTTTCTGGCTTTGTTTCTCCCTGCCCCTTTTTGTTTTTTTTTCCCTTCCTTCTTGCCCTGAAAACACTTAGCAAACCTATTAACAAATCTCTTGATCTTCTCAAATTATTCAAGAGTTAAAAATCAAAACAAATGAGAAAAAAGAAAAGAAAACTTGGGTTGCCTTCCAATAAGCGCTTCTTTAACGTCACTAGCTTGACGGGTGATTTCTAAGATGGTGCCTTAAGAGGGATGGAGACTGCTTGACGATCAAAGTCTCCTCCAAGGTAGTGCTTGAGCCTTTGCCCATTAACAGTGAAAGTATCTCCTGATGATGGATCTTCCAATTCAACTGCACCAAATGGAGAAACTGACTTGACATAGAATGGACCCGACCATCTTGATCTCAACTTGCCTGGAAACAGCTTGAGACGTGAATTAAAGAGCAAAACTGATTGGCCTTCTTCAAAATGCTTTGGAAGAATGTACTTATCATGCCAAAATTTTGTTCTTTCCTTGTAGATCCTTGCACTCTCATAAGCCAAGAGTCGGAATTCATCCAACTCATTCAACTGCAACAGTCTCTTATCCATGGCCAGCCTTATATCAAAGTTTAGGGCCTTCACTGCCCAAAAAGCACGATGTTGGAGCTCTACCGGAAGGTGGCATGATTTTCCAAACACTAATTGGTAAGGTGACATACCAATAGGTGTTTTATATGCAGTCCGATAGCCCCAAAGTGCATCATCTAGTTTCTTTGCCCAATCCTTCCTAGCATTGTTCACAGTTTTCTCCAAAATCCTCTTCAATTCCCGATTGGACAACTCCACTTGCCCACTGGTTTGCGGGTGGTATGGTGTGGCAACTTTATGATTCACCCCAAATTTGGCAAGCACTGCATTGAACTCTTTGTTGCAAAAATGAGTACCCCCATCACTAATAATAGCTCTAGGGGTTCCAAATCGGGTGAAGATGTTCTTTCTCACAAAACCAACCACTGCTTTTGCATCATCCTTCACAGTTGGGACAACTTCTACCCATTTGCTCACATAGTCAACCGCAACAAGAATATATTTGTTGTTGTAGGATGATGGGAAAGGACCCATGAAGTCAATCCCCCATACATCAAAGAGCTCCACCTCTAAAATACCCTTCAAGGGCATCTCATTTCGCTTGGATATGCTTCCGGTTCTTTGACATTTATCACACTTCATCACCCAAGCTCTGGAGTCTTTGAAAATGGTGGGCCAAAATAACCCGCTTTACAAGATCTTCATGGCGGTTCTCTCACCACCAAAGTGTCCTCCATAGGGTGAGTTGTGGCAATGAGTCAACACCCCATTAATTTCTTCTTCCGGAATGCATCTTCTCATAATTCCATCCGAACCTCTTTTGAAAAGGTAAGGCTCATCCCATACATAGTATTTCGCATCATGGATGAGCTTCTTCCTTTGTTGTGCATTGAAGTCCTTCGGAATTTTGTTGGCGGCCTTATAATTTGCAATGTCTGCAAACCAAGGTGCCACTTGCAACATAAACAGCTTTTCATCTGGGAATTCCTCTTGAATTGGCAATTCAGCTTTTGCTTGAACATCTGCTTGTGGAAGCCTAGACAAATGGTCGGCTACCACATTCTCCACTCCTTTCTTGTCCTTTATATCCAAATCAAACTCTTGGAGCAGTAGTATCCACCTAATGAGCCTTGGCTTGGCATCCTGTTTAGTCATGAGATACTTCAAAGCAGAATGATCAGTGTAGACAGTAGTTTTAGAGCCAATCAAGTAGGATCTAAATTTATCAAATGCAAACACCACAGCAACCAGTTCTTTTTCAGTCGTGGTATAGTTCAATTGAGCATCATTCAGCACACGACTGGCATAGTAAATGACATGCAACACTTTATTTTTTCTTTGACCCAAAATGGCTCCCACCGCATAGTCGCTTGCATCACACATTAACTCAAATGGTAAACTCCAATCTGGAGGTGCAATGACCGGTGCAGTGGTGAGTTTTTCTTTCAAAAGTTGGAAAGCATGCATGCAATCATCATCAAATACAAAAGGAGTATCAACTACTAAGAGCTAGCATAAGGGTTTCACAAGTTTTGAAAAATCTTTTATAAATCTCCTATAGAAACCCGCATGCCCTAGGAAGCTTCTAACACCTTTCACATTTATGGGAGGGGGAAGTTTTTCAATCACTTCGATTTTTTCTTTATCAACTTCCATCCCCCGTGATGAAATTTTATGACCAAGAACTATACCTTCCCTAACCATGAAATGACATTTTTCCCAATTTAAAACAAGGTTAGTTTCTTGGCATCTTTTTAGAACACATGCAAGATTATTCAGACAATTATCAAAAGAGTTACCAAACACAGAAAAATCATCCATAAATACCTTAATGAATTTTTAAGTCATGTCAGAGAATATGGAAAGCATGCACATTTGAAAAGTGGCGGGTGCATTACACAACCCGAATGACATCCTCCGGTATGCATAGTCGCCATAGGGACAAGTGAAAGCGGTCTTCTCTTGGTCCTTTGGGTCAACCACAATCTGGTTATACCCCGAGTATCCATCAAGGAAGCAATAAAAGGCATGACCCGCCAACCTCTCTAACATCTGATCAATGAAGGGCAAGGGAAAAATGATCTTTTATGGTGGCCTCATTCAGTCTTCTATAATCAATACATACTCTCCATCCAGAAACGGTCCTTGAGGGAATGAGTTCATTTTTTTCATTTGTAACCACCGTCACCCCCCCTTTCTTAGGGACAACTTGGACCGAACTCACCCAAGGACTATCGGAGATTGGATAAATTATCCCCGCATCCAGAAGCTTCACAACCTCCTTCCTTACAACTTCCTTCATGTTTGGGTTGAGTCTTCTTTGGGGTTGTCTGACCGGCTTGAATTTTTCCTCCAAAAGGATTTTGTGCATACAAAATGAGGGACTTATCCCTTTCAAGTTGGACATAGACCACCCAATTGCAGATTTGTGCTCCCTGAGCACCCTTTACAACTTCTCTTCCTCCAAAGAGTTCAATCCGCTACTAATGATCACCGGGAATGAAGAATTCACCCCAAGGAAAGCATAACGGAGATGAGATGGCAGTTCCTTCAACTCTAGCACAGGTGGTTCACCCTTGTCTTCTATCCGCACATCCTCCACAACTTTGTCTTCATCAGTATTCAAAACTAGACAAGCCTCAAGGGATTTGACCATGAACTCAACTTCTTCCTCACATGCCTCTTCTTCTATATTCTCACCCATAAGAGCCGCTTCCAATGAATCTTCAAAAGTTTGTTGCGCACTCTTGTCAATCAATGATTCCACAAGGTCCACACTCATACATGTGTCTTTGTTGCTTGGATGTCTCATTGCTTCAAACACATTGAAGGTGACCTTTTCATCTTGGACTCGAAGCACCAACTCCCCTTGATTGACATCGATCAAAGCTCTACCCGTGGTTAGGAATGGTCTTCCAAGAATCAATGAAGTCTCACTATCTTCAGCTATATCCAACACCAAAAAATCTGCCGGAAAGATGAATTTGTCTACTTTAACCAATAAATCCTCCACCACACCATAAGGATATGTAATGGAGCGATCTGCCAATTGGAGAGAAATCCCGGTTGGCTTGACTTCACCAATTCCTAGCTTCTTGAAAATGGAGAGAGGCATAAGGTTGATACTTGCACCGAGATCACACAAGGCTCTTCCAATATTCAAATGACCAATTGTACATGGAATAGTAAAGCTACCCAGATCATTCATCTTTACTGGTAACTTCCTTTGGAGTATAGCAATGCATTCTTCAGTGAGCATGACCGTATCCTCCTTCCACCTCCTCTTGTTAGTAAGAATCTCCTTCATAAACTTGGCATAGGAAGGCATTTGTTGAAGAGCTTCGGCAAAAGGGATGTTAATTTGTAACTTTTTGAATACATCCAAGAACTTAGAGAATTGTTGATCCTTTGCCTCCTTCTTCAACCTTTGAGGATAGGGTATCTTGAAATACGGTGGCAACTCCTTAGGATTGTCAACTTCTTCAAGAATTTGCCTTCTAGTCTTCTTTCTTGCAAACTCTTCATCAACCAGTTTTTCCTTTTGTGGGTTTTCAGCTTCAACAACAATGGGACTAGAGGTAGTGGCTTGGGAAGTCTCGGGTTCTTCATTGGTTACATCTTCAACGGTCACTTCATCAACTCCCTCACCAATTGTATTTTCTTCTCTCTCTTTTTCATGTGGAACTAACACTCTCCCACTTCTTGTAGTAATTGCCTTGCAATCCTCCCTTGGATTCTTCTCGGTATCTCCCGGCAATTGTCCTTGAGGTCTCTCTGTCATCTGCTTTGCCAATTGACCTATTTGGTGTTCTAGATTCTTGATGGAGGCATTTTGATTCTTCATATTATCTTGAGTTGCTTGCATAAATTGGGCTAGAATATTCTCCAATTTGCTTGAACTCTCTTGAGGAGGCTTTGCTTGAGAACTTGAGCCTTGTCCTTGTCTCCAACCAAAGTTAGGATGGCTACGCCACCCCGGATTGTAGGTGTTAGAAAAAGGATCATTCTTAGGCCCTTGGTTTCCCATGTAATTCACTTCTTCTTGCCCAGAACTTCCAACCACATTAATCTCACAATTTCCATTTGCATGGTTACCTCCACAGAAATCACACACTGATGCAGCTTGAACTTGGACCGCTTGTAATTGAGAATTTTGTAGTTGAACGGATCCCAATTGCTTGGTAAGGATGGCCATTTGCGCCTTAAGAGCACCAATTTCATCAAGCTCCAAAACACCTCTCTTGACCAATGATCGAGAACTAGGCATTTGATAATCATTATTAGCCATAGTTTCAATCAAGTCCTTTGCTTCTTCGGGTGTCTTTTGGCTCAATGACCGGTTGAGCCCATTGACAAAGGTTGCAACTTGCTGCCATGTTTCCAACTCATGATTTGGACAAGCTGTGAGCAAAGACTTGAACCTCTCCCATGCTTCATAAAGTGATTCACCATCCCTCTATGCAAAGGCATTAATCTCGGATCTCAACTTGATCATTCTTGACGAAGGGAAGAAGCGAGATAAGAACTTGCTCGCCAAATCATTCCAAGTGATGATGCTCCCATGAGGATGGGATTGAAGCCATGACTTAGCTCTATCCCTCAAAGAGAAAGGGAAAAGCCTTAAACGAATGGCCTCATCGGAAGCTCCATTAAACTTGATGGTGTCACACAACTCAATGAATGTGCCAATGTGAGCATGAGGGTCCTCACTCTCCAAACCTCCAAACTGATTTTGCTGCACAAGATTGAGAAGTGATGCCTTGATTTCAAAATTGTTGCAAGCCACTATAGGTCTAACGATTGGAGTCCCACATCTATCAACTCTAGGGGAAGCATAGTCCCCCATTGTCCTCCTTGGTGCATTGTCTTCAGCCATGGTGACAGTTGCTAGTTCAACTTGTGGTTCTTGCACACTTGGTAACTCAATTTGTGGCTCTTGTATACTAGAAGATGCTCTTTCTCTGTTTTTCCTTGCTTTGGCTACCTTTCTATTCTGTCTACAAAACCTCTCGATCTCAGGGTCGAATTGAAGTTCACCTGGGTCGATTGTACCTCGCATACAAAGAACAAACAGAGTAGAACATAAAAAGAATAGAAAAAAATAAACAGCAGTAGAAAAACAATAAAAAAATGCCTAAATTAGGAGTCCCCTTTGGCACTCACGATATTGGGACACCGATCCCCGGCAACGGCGCCAAAAACTTGACACGGACTCGGCAAGTGTACCAGGTCGTTGCAAGTAATAAAACGGTAAGAACCGGATATCGTCCTCAGGGATCGTGGACAAGTACCACTTCGCAAATTGAACTACTATCTAGGCGATCAAGTTTGGAATGAAGGTAGCTCTAACATCTAACAAAACAAACAAGAATAAAATGTTTTTGTTCTTTTAGGTATTTTATCAAACACTTAATAGGCAAACAGAAATGTGAACAACAAATGGATAGAATTGTTAGGGTTAGACTAGGCTAAATCTCCCTTGGTGCTATGAAATGGTAAATAACACAATTCCTAATTCAATTATGACAATCAAATCTAGTCTAACCCTAATGTCTTAGGTGGAATGAGCCTAAAATCCCAAATTAAACCCTAATATCTTAGGTGGATTAACATGAGAAATTGCATTAAGAGTCAAGATTCATAGATTGCAAGCACCCCAAGACCTATGTGTAGGTTCATGAACTACTTGGCATTTGATTCTTGAGCATGCCTTAACATCAATCTTTCAATTGTCTATCAAAGCAACTAATCATTCCTAGGATGATCAAACCAAGGAAAGCATTAAGCATGGAATCAAACACTCATAAAGAAATATGAAATTATATTACTACCACATCATATTACAACCAAGTTCAAAGAAGCATTATCTAACCCCAACAAAGGGGGAGTTTAGCTACACATAATCAAAGAGAAGGGCAAAAGAAAATATACAAAGATGAAGGAAGGGAGGAACTCCATGGAAGGTTGCCCAGCAAAAGCCACAGCTGCAGAGAGTGTGTTTTAGGGTTTTTGACCGCCTCGTTTCTCTCCCCTTCGATTCTACCCTAAAACAGCTTATAAACAGGGGTTCTGGGCTTCGCGCGCTCGTGGGGCGAGACCTGGCTCGCGAGGCGAATCTTAAGAATCTGATCTTTAGAGATTGGTTCTTTCGCGAGGCGAGAAGGTAACTCGCGAGGCGAGACAGAAAGGGAGACAGCTCTGGCACAGTCAGGCCTTTAGGCTCGCGAGGCGAGATAGTGATTCGCGAGGCGAGACAGAAAGTGTGACTGTTGTTGCTCAGGCTGGTCTTCCGGCTCGCGAGGCGAAGCCTCCAGAATTCTGCTTGGCTTAATTTCTTCTCTTTTCAGGATCTATTTTCATCCAAGCTTCATCATGGTCAAATCTTTGGCAATTAATCATAAATCCCTGCAAAACAACACACAAAACCACCTTATCCGCTCCAAAGGAAAAACTAACCAAAATCAAACTAAAATGGCCTAACTATATGCAAATGCATGCAGAAATGAACATGGAAAATGAGGTGAATTCACACTCATCAGAATGCTCGTCTCGACCTCGTTGCTATGGGTATACGAGAGCAGTTAGCTCCAGTTGTTGAGGATGGTAAGTGGACTTATTTGCCGCCAGCATGTCATACTTTGTTAAAAAAAAAAAGAGACAAAGTTTCTGCAGGTGTCTTCAGGGCATCAAAGTTCCACATGGTTACTCTTCAAATATGAAGAGGCTTGTCTCTAGTGATCTTAAATTGGTTGGCTCAAAGTCTCATGATTGTCACATCTTGATGCAACAACTTCTGCCCGTTTCTATTCGTGGTATTGCTCCAAAAAAATGTGAGACATGCCATTACTCGGTTGTGCTCATTCTTCAATTCTATATGCAGCAAAGTCGTTGACCCCCGTATGTTGGATGACTTGGAAGTTGAGGCTGCTACAATCTTATGCCAATTGGAGATGTATTTTCCTCCTTCCTTTTTCGACATAATGGTTCACTTAATTGTTCATTTGGTGAGGGAGATTAGATTATGTGGGCCGGTTTTTCTGAGATGGATGTAACCAGTTGAGCGCTACATGAAGATCTTGAAAGGGTACGTGAAGAATCCTCATCGTTCGGAAGCATCTATTGTTCAAAGGTATGTTGCAGAAGAAGCTATTGAGTTTTGTTCGGACTACCTTCATAACACGGATCCTATAGGGGTTCCTAAGCCTCGGCACGATGAGATAAGATGTCAAGGTAAGGGTACACATGGCTTAAGAATTAATAGCAAGGGTCGGGAGGAAGTGCTTCAAGCACATTTGTATGCATTGAACAACATCGATTATGTTCAACCTTTCGTATTTGAACATATATATAAAAGAAAAGTCAATCAAGAAAACCCTCGAATGAGCGAAAGGTGGTTGTTGAACAATTATAACAAGACTTTCTTACCATGGTTCAAGGAAGAAATGCTTAAGGATGGTAGTACTGCTTCTGATGACGTAAGATGGCTAGCACGTGGGCCTAGCTTCAACGTCATATGTTGGAGCGGATACGACATCAATAACTTTTCCTTTTTTTATAAAGGAACAAGATAACAATAGTACCATGCAAAATAGTGGGGTTATGATCGTGGCCGAAGCAATGCACTTCTCTAGTGCAAAGGACACAAAACCCGTTAAAGCACCGACACCTTACTTTGGATATATTGAAGATATTTGAGTGCTCGATTACACTAAGCTTACGGTGCCGGTTTTTAAATGTAAGTGGGTTGATAGTAACGATGGTGTACAAACCGACGAATTGGGGTTCACATTGGTAGACCTTAACAAGTTAGGTCATATAAATGAGCCTTTCATAATGGCTTCCCAAGCAAAAAAAGTGTTCTACATCACTGACCCTTCTAACAAAAGGTTGTCCGTGGTTCTCCAAGGAAAAAACATGTATAATGGCAGTGATGAAAATCAAGATTCAAATCTTGATATTCCTGAGACTCCTTCTTTTTCAACAAACATGCCTACTATAATCGAGGAGACACGGGCGGACGATGTACATGCTACTCGTGATGATCATCACGAAGAGATAATGATATAGGTAGTTTAAACTTAGTATACATTTATTTTTATTTATACTTCTGTATTTATTTTTAGTTATAACCTATTTTAATAAATATATATTGTTTCTGAATAGGCATACATATGGATCAGTCTGATGGCCCACATGTACGGGAGGACACTGTGGGGCCTACGCAGGACCCAATCGCGCCTACGCCTGATTCTAGTGTAAGTTTACATGTTATATCTTATCTTTAGTCATTCTTTTTAATGTAAGTTTATAATGTTACAACCCTCTATTTTATCATTTTTTTTTGTCCATACAGACATCAGTCTCAAAGGAAACGGAGTAGAGGAGCCACGACTTTGAAGAAGTTAGAGAAGGCCAGGGAAAGCGGACAGAAGCTTGAGGTGTGCTTTGATGCTAATCTAAAGCCCCAGGTACCCCGTGCTAAAGAATTTAAAAAGTGGGTGCTTCTACAAGCGAAGCAGCACGTTGGCATCAACTACAACCATTGGAATGACTTTCCACAGAATGTTAAGGATCATATTTGGGAGGCTATCACGGTATTTTACCTTTACATTATTTTGATTTACATTATTAGATAACTATACGAGTTATAATCCATCCAGTTGTTATGTATTTAATGTGTAGGTAGCTTGGACTGTGCCTAATGACGAGGATCATCGTATGAAATGTATGAAAATGACATCCAAGCGCTGGAATGGTTTCAAGCATGATATTACCAGGTACTATGTATCTGGGAAGAAGCGGCTTGATAAGATGTTCTCGGATTATCCCTGGATTGATAAGGATACTTGGGAAATGTTTTCTAGGAGTCGACAGGATGAAGAATTTCAGGTTGGTTGATTAAGTTAATTTTGTATGCTTCTTATAGATCATTTAACTGTATTTAATTATGTGTTTTTGTTTGAATAGGCTAAGGCAGAGAAGGGTAGGCAGAATCAGGCGAAGAACGTCCACCGCCACACCATGTCTCAGGGTGGGTACGAGACTCGGATCAAGGAGATGATGGCGGATAGGCTGAGGGTGAAGCAGGAAGAGCATGCTGCTAGGATAGAAAGAGGAGAGGTGCCCGAGGGCACACCATTAAGTCCTCTATCGGACATCGACCGCGAGGATGTCTGGTTAGCCGGCCGCATGACCAAGACAGGATCTTTTAAAGTTGATGCCACTCGCGAAGTGGCAGATAAGTTTTTAAGTAAATAATTAACTTCATTTCAATTGATATTTGTATAGATATTTTTAACATTTTCACTTGCACGTTTTTTCATTTCTTCATTGTAGATGGATCTTAAAGCACAATGCTCCCAGGGCTCATTCGTCCCTTCTGGATGGCGGGACGTCTTGATGACTGCTCTAGGCAAGAAAGACCATCCTGGTCGGGTTATCGGCGTTCCTGGGAATGTGACCATCAGAGAATATTATGGCAAGTCTGTTTCACGAAAGCGAGTCGTCGATGAGGCATCAATTTTAGAATCCATGACTCTGCAGCTCATCTCCAACCCTGCTATTACAACGCATCTGATGAAAACCTTCCTATCCAACCCAGAATTCAAGCAGATGCTTGCTAAAGAGCTTTCCTCCGTCGGTTCATCCCAGGACACCGCAGGACATGCCAACCCTTCACATGTGAGCACAAAAGAGAGTTATAGTAGGGCACATGTGGAGGACGATGAGTTGGCAGCTAGGGAGCGGGAGTCGGAAGTCCAATGCCGTGAGCTTGAGGTGGAAATACAAAGACGTGAGCTTGAGTTGGACTTCAAACGTCGTGAGCTCGAAATGGTAACAAAGGTATGTATTCATTATTAATGTCCAAATTAGTCAAATAATTACTTGTGTTTTTTTTAATTATCAACAACTTATCTATTTTATTTTTTCTAAATTGAAGGCCAAGTCGACGTCGGTGTCGCATTCACCTGTCACTCGTTTGTTCTCACTTGGTGAGGATTATGCCTTTGAGGTTTTTGAATGTCCATTGGAGCACGATGGATGGGTGGCACGCCCAAATCAAGAGAGGATATTTTCCTTCTGTGGTGAAGATCTCGGGCACGCCTGCAGAGATAACGTGTGGATGGCCAGCACGGTTTTGAGTCTCTGGGGCACGTAAATTAATTTTAATTTTATAACTTATTTATTTTTGGTATTTTTCCATTTAATAATTTATTTTAATTTCAATATATATATATATATATATAATAATAATAATAATTAACATCCACACCTTTTCATATCTTAGGTATCTCCATCGTCTTCAGCTTGATAAGGGCTCCGTATTTAATTATGGCTTCTTAGATCTGTCAATCCTTATGCCTCAATTCTTTGCTGGCGATGAATTTAGTAAATACATAGGGAACTTGATGGGAGACAATGGAAAGAATTATATCTGGCTCCCTACTGTATGAATAACCATTGGCAGTTGCTCGTACTTCACCCGTCTAGGCATATTGTCATATTCTTCTGCTCTCTCCACCAAAGCCCGCCACAGGAGGTGGTGGAAGCTGTAAATACGTAAGTAACTAATCTTCAATTTAATTTAAGTTTTAATATCAGTTGTTTTTAGTTTATTACACACATGATATATGAATTTGTTAATTGACATGATTATTTGTTTATGATAGCGCGCTGAAGGTGAGTAGCATAAGTTGCGCCAACGGGAGAAGTAGGACTTCTAAGACTAAAGGAAATCCTGAATGGATCATCCTCAAGGTTTGGTAGTTTATTTATCAAATAATTAATATTATAATTACTAATTTATATGTATATTTAACTGACATTGAAATTAATTTTGTTTGTAGCTCGATTTCAACCTGACGGGTGGTCGTGCGGCTATTATGTGATGCTTTATATGTTGAACATAGTCTCCGCATCTATTACGGATGGATGGAAGAAGGTAATATTTAAACAACTTGTTAAATTATATATTATAGTTTTGGTGATGACTTGCGTTAATGTTATTGTTATTATTTGAACGTGTGTAGGCATTTAACAACCAATTGCCTCTTCAAAAAGATGAGTTTAGAGACTTGAGGATGCGCTTGGCAGAATTCTTCTTCAACTATGCGGCTGAAAAATGAATTGATAAGATATCTCCGCAATACTTAGATGAATAGTTTTTTATTAGACTTTAGAAACTAATTAATAACATTTATATATATATATATATATATATATATATATATATATATATATATACTTAGATTGGTAGTTTTGTTTTTAGACATTAGAGACTAAAATTTATATATATATATATATATATATATATATATATATATATATATATATATATATATATCTTGTAGATAGTTATGTTTTTCCTATACATGGGTTTTGGTTTTAAGTCCCCCCATTGTTCCTTTGTATATTTCTTTTCTTTTAGTTAATATTGAAATTTAAGGGTAGTGTTTGCAATTCTGTAATGTGTGTGATATTCTGTGTTACTGGGATATTTATTGAATGCAGAGATAGCCGAGGGGAGTTATATTTTAAAATTGAATTTAAAAAAAAAATCTATTAACGTCAGTTGTATCAAACAACTGACATTAATAGTATTTTATAAAATATGCAGTACACTATTAACATCAGTTGTATTAGGAAACTGACGTTAAAAATAAAACCTCTAACGTCAGTTCTTTAAAAGAACTGACGTTAGTTTGAACAACATTAACGTCAGTTGTGTTAAAGAAGTGACGTTGATAGTTTTATATTTAACGTCAGTTGTTTAAACAACTGACGTTAAAATATTAACTATTAACGTCAGCTGTATTTACGTCAGACAGTATTCTGACGTATAAAGTCAATTTTAACTGACGTAAAAAGCACTTATTGTACTAGTAAAATAAACTTTCCACAAGGGACGAAGACTGAGAAAACAATGACACTGATACAGCTTATGATTTGTTTTTCTTGGCTTTGTCTTCAATCCTCCATTACAGGAGGTGAGGATCCAACCACATATAATCATGGCCATCCAAATATTATTAAAATAAACCAACGACTCAGATTTAAAAGGGCAAATTGGGTAAAGCAAATTACACAACATCAACTCCAACTCACTACAGCCCCGCAAAGCTACAGTGTTTGTCGTTACATGTTGTCCTTCTGGACATACCGACGGCGGCGGTGCACTTCCAAGCCAACTCCTCCTCCGTTGCAAGGGGCAATGATAGATTCGTGACCAGCTTTCTTATTTTTTGTGAGCTTGGAAGATTGCAAAGTAGAAAACAGAAATTGGGAAATGAAATGAAATGAGGAAACAAGAAAAGTGGGAAATCGATTCTCTCTGTCTTCGTTCAAACGTGACTCCGTCTCTGTTGCAATCTAAAATGGTCGAAAACCACGTCCTTTGCCGAACTGAGATTGATCGTTAGCCATGAAACAAACTGAGTATGTGGAGACAGAGAACCTTGCAACCGAGGCTGCGCTGACAGGGAGCAGAAATTGCAGCACCACCGCAAACCAGATCTGCTCCACCGTCGCCACGTCACGCTCTCACCGTCCCAGATCTGCGAGCCCGGATCACCACGAACCGCACACCAAAAGCTCTATGGCTAGCACAGTGGGTTCAGCTGCCGGCTCGATGGATTCAGCCACCCGTCGAAATCGGTCGACGGCGATGATACGAGAATGGAGAACGAGAAAGTCATGAGAGAGAAACTAGAAATGGCTTTTTTAATTTTTATTTTTTTTTTAAATGAAAAACCAATTACCCATCATACCCTTGGGTGGATGGATACACATCTAACAAGGGTGAGGATTGAAGACTTGCCCCTTTTTCTTATATAGTTTGTTGAATATTCCTGATCCTCTTCAGATTGTTAAGAAACTTCTATTTCATTACAACATTTTATTATTACTAGGACGTCATATTTGTCTTGCTTTGGTTTGATTAATTATAAAAATACGTGATTTGTCTTACCAAAAACTTCTGTCTAGAATCCAAGCGAAAAGGCATATTGTCAGATAGGAAAAAAAAAGTGATGATAATCTTAAGAACATTGGTTAAGAAAACTCATAGTAGTAAAAATTCATTAGAAAAGTAAGTTTATTATTCTTTAAAATATAAAATGCACCAAATCCCAATATCAAATTTCCTTTTTTTTAGATCCTTAACCAATATCTTTAGGACATTGGTTAGCATTCTAAAAAAAAAAAAAAAGAGAGACTTCAGAGAAAGTTAGACACATTGAGTACCCTGAACTTATATGGTCTACAAATTAACTACCATCTAACTAATGTGTAACTAACTAACTGTATCTTACTTAACTGCCCTTGCAAGCTGGAAATGTGTGGGATAAAAATTGCAATACATTTAAATAAAAAGAATTACAATGCAACTGAGTAATTTAATTAAAAAGTTAGCAGAGTTCAGTGAATTAAGCTCGGTAAAAATATATATAAAAAACTCATTTGAGAAATGAATCGATTGAAGTCAATCGTCTTAAATGGACAGTCATTTGAAACAAATGAATGGTCTGAAATAAGCCATGTAAAATTATTTGTCTGAAACAAATGAACCATTGAAATCAATAGTCCGAAATGACTCGTTTGAAACTCAACCGTTAGGGTACTAGTAATACTAACATATGCTAAGCAAGAAAAAACTATTAATGATATAGGCCATGACTGAGTTGCGTAGCTCTGAGAAGTCTTCCACATTCTTTTAGGCTTCTATGATTTTCTTTCAACATTTCCACAATACTTGTTGCAAATAAAAAAAGAAAAAGAAAAGTATGTGTAAAAAATAAAAAACATAACTTCTCAATTCTCACAATCTCATCCTTTTAGATATATCATTTTTCAATAAATAATTTTATACATTTGCCTTAAAAGATTAGTAACACTTCTTTGTATATATATATATATATAACTTATTTTTAATTAGTTAGGACAAGAAATTTCAATATTAGCAACTAATTAAATATTAAAAAGTATAAGTTGCTAAAAATATATGCATTCAAGCAAACTTTTGGGTCATATTAGATTTTTTGTTTACATAAAGGACCGAACCCTAAAAGAAAGTTTATGGTGGGTTACATAGTCATTTAGAAAAAAGGCAAATGCTAATAAGTGCTAAGGACATTGATTAAGAAATCAAAGAGAGAAACTTTTTATTGAAAACTTGTAATTTCCGATAAAAACTTTAATTCTAATACATGATCCCTTTGAAAAAACATAGCCTAACCCAACCCATTTTCACCCTACTTGCCAATGTGCACATTTAAATACTCAACCTAGAAGCAGGAGCCTCAAAAGTCAAAGAAATCTTCATCAATGGACTAAACAACAATTCACAATAGTAAGTCCCATATTACATATTGACCCAAAACCTTAAACTAATGGGTGGTGTTTTTATATATACACTCTCCATTTAACTTTTCTTTACTAATTGAGACTTCAAGATCACACTTAAATTTTCAATACAATGAAGGAAATCAAACAACTCTTAAATCACAGGAACCACGTATCAAAGAGAAATTCAAGCTTTCTAAACTACAAGAAATTTTAAGAACAATTTATTGCATAATTTTTAAACTCGTCTTCAAGTTGTGCTTAAAGCTTGAAGGCAATGACAAGTTGTACTTAAAATTCATTATTCTCATGAAGGTTACATTTATTGTTGTAACTGATACATTCCAGAGCTTTCCTTCTCTAAAATTACGGATATGTAACAAACTACCAACAGAACAATTTTCACTCTAACTAATGCTCTGACTCACACAAGCCTAGAATATTCCATGCCATTTACCAATTCCTATCAAAAACCAGTGGTCTAAGGAAAACAGTAAACCACTAAAAGTGCCAATCAATTTCACCATAAGCTTAGATATGCCGATTTCGCTTGTTAGCAAGGCAAAGAAATAATGGTACATCATACATCTAAACAGATGAACATAACAATAATATATGCGATCATGAAATTATCTTCTGACCAAACCACCTAGTAAATCCCTTAGCTTTTTCCCAAACACAGCATATAGCACTGAACCCACTAGTGGCGAACTTGTGGTAATAGCAATATAAACCAGCAACCAGATGGACCATCTATTTTGTCGAGATAACTGGCTTAGGTATCTTTTGAACGGTGTTATTACATCAAGAACCGATGCATCATGTGCATTAGACGTTTGTGCAGTGCCAGAGGAATCACCGCTCTTTGTATTAGCCACAAGCTCATCTTGTTCATTAACTTTTTCTTCTGGAACCATGTCATGAGTTTCAACATTGTCTGTTGTTGGCTCATTGTTCAATGCAGCAACCATTCCATCATCGGTAACATTAACATAAGGGCCCTGATCAATTGACGAATCCATTGGTGTGCTTGGTTTAGAGATCTGCATTGCCATTAACGAGAGAGAGAGAGAGAGAAAAAGTGTAAGCCAGCAGAAAGTTAAAAGATGTACTTCACAATTAGTACAGAACCGAAAGATGAATAAGACAACCTATCAGTTAATAAGTAAAAGAAGCAAATATAGTAGCATATCTTTTACCTTCTTCTGTACATGCATATAAGGGCTCGAGTGTAGTACACTAAGGAATTCATTAACAGCTCTTACCCACCTGCAACAGGGAAGAAATTGCTCAACAAGTCAAATCAAATTTTATTTATATTACTGGGTGCTAGATGAAATTTAGGTGATGTCATGGATAATCTATCACAACTTGAATCAAGTAACAAGGAATGAAATGATACTAGAATGTTTCAACAATTGAAGGACAGCTAAAATCGATCACAACCAACACAAAGTAACAGCACAGGCACAGCTAAAATCAATTACAATCTATACCAAAACAGTCCCAAGATATCAGATTGGTCTCGATGAAAATGAAATATCAAAACCAAAATATAGTAAATTTAATCTAAATGCATAGGATTGTTGGATGTAACAAAACATTGAAGAGTCAGGTCTGCAAAATTAGTCAAGTACCACAGGCCAGATGCAGTTATTCCTTCAAAAAAGGCCAGATGTCCTCCATGCTTTGTAGTAGCCAACACAACATTTTTATTTGCCCTATCAAAGAAGTAGCACATCAAAATTGATGTGAAAGAAAGCAAATTAAAAAAAAAACGAAGTAAAACAATAAGGCAATGTACCTGCATTCATCCCAAGGAATGGCTTCCCTGGTACATACTGGATCATCCAGAGCACTAATACAGAGAAGCGGAATCGACACAGATTGCACATAAATAGAACTGCTGCAGCGTCTATAATAGGTATCGACAGTCTAAGGAAGCAAGATGGTTTTAGGTAACTGACATAAATAGAAGGAGGTGCAACAGCAGAGATTAAAATATAAGATTATAAATCATAGGTGCCACATAACTACCTCATACTTCCCAACAATGCGGGTGGCATGGTCATCAAAATCTCGAATAGAAAGTGACTGCAAAGCACAAGAATGTATATGCACTCAGTATTGGTTAAAATTTAGAAACTTAAAAGTAAAACAATAACATGTGCCACACAACATTTAACAATGCAGTGCATATTAGAATAGCGAAGCCCTATGTGTCAAGCAAAAAGCTATATCCAAACAGCTAAATGCATAGAAAGTCATTTGGTTTGACCTTTGAGTTTATAAATAACAAACGAATACAATTTGATTATCAATTTCTATAGAGGGGGTAAGTAGGGAGTTTCCAGGAATTTGTAACTTGTACCCAATCTTCCAAGGTTCTTTCTGGACAAACCCATTTGGAAATCCAAAACTACCCCTAAGGTCAAGTCTTTTGTCTGTACGAAGGTGCTTAACAGAACTAATAAAAATGACTTGCTACAGATTTGTAAATCTCACATTACTCTTTCTTCAGATATGCATGTTATCTGCAGATCTAGCTCAGAGACATCAGGTCACTTATTCTTACACTATAAGGGGGAGGGGGCTACTTTCCTTTGGAACAATCTTTACGGGATTATAAGAGGCGTTGAGTGTTTCACTACTCTAGACTCTAGAGCAGTAAAAAACATGGACACTTTACTGACTTTAGATTTATGGCAATTTGCACTCTATGCAGTTCTTTGGTATGTCAGTGTGTGCAGTTGAAGAGAAATGCTAGTATCTTTAATTGTGTTTCTCTCCCCTAATATTAATATGCGAAAAGGCTGCATTTTTTGTTTTTCTTGTGTTTTGAGCTATCCATGGCAAGGCTCACCAAAAAAAAATTCCACAACTATTTGGCCTCTAAAATCAACATGCATCAATTTATCATTTGAACAATGTCCTTGACTTGTAAAGTGAGACATGATCATCATAAAATAGCATTGTTTAAAATCAGCTGCTGGAACTGAACATGGAAACTCCAGTTAAGAGGGGTAAGTGATAAGGAATAAAAAATGAAAAATAAATGACATTAATAGGAGTCTCTATTATGTCTCATATTCATTTCTGGTTTAAGGAGCAAGTCTCACTTTTCTTATTTCTTATCCGTAAAATCAGTTCCTATCAGATTATAAAAGTTTAATTTATAATTTTTCATCTCAAAAAGGAAAAAAGTAAACAAAAGTTACGTCATGTTTAACAAGTAAAAAACAAATTCATTTTACAATTTGGCTTTAGGCCAGCAAAATGGGTTGCTCGGCCCCTGGTCTTTGGTCAACAACTTTACACCCTGCATACATCTTCCTCGGTTACTATTACAGACTAGTAACTTGCCTTGATACCACAACAAAAACTTTAGCTTTGTTTTGCCATCAGAAAATAAATCAATAAAAATGTGTATCATATCACAGAATGAACATGGAATAAACAGGTCCACAACAGAAAAATATACAATAACCACTTGACTTATGCTATTTATATACACTGATAGTAGTCATAAATATGGAATTACAGAGAGGAAGGCTACCTTTTCTATCCCTTCCCAATTAGCAAGACGAGAAAAGAGATGCTGGTGTCTGCAGTGAATATTGGGGAAAATGTCAAATCAAGTCGAGCTATGAATTATAGAGAAACTTCTTACTTTTGCACCAGATTACATGTCCCCATTAAGTCATAAGATCTAACATACTTGAGAAAGAATTAAGATTTTGGAAGGTGACACTTTTTTCCTGAATTGCTTGAGTGAACAGCACTCAGCATGTTATGATATTTATATACACCTGGGAGTTAATAAATTTATACAATAATTCAAGGTGCTACTTCCTAAGTTCATCAATGACACAATCTATGAATGAATTCATAGGTTCATGTACATAGAATCTATGTACATTAACCTACAAAAATCATTTTCTATTTCCAACAAAAACAAACAAGTCTAAATTGGTATCTTTCTCTGCAAATTTAGTGTTTCATATATAGAAGAAAAATCAAGAGCTTATCAACAAGATATTTAGACTCAACTGGAAAGTTATAGACATACAATTTTGCATAACCTTGGAGTCCAACGGCAAGTGCTCTATCATAAAACTTCTGCACCCACCTACGACTTATGAATCTGTCCCCTATCTGCAAACAATATACAGGTAACATGACTTCCATTGAGGTACAATAAGAGGCAAAACAAAAAGTATTTCAAACTCAGTAATGTTAAATTGTGTTAGAATTCAACAAATTGGAAGTGAAACCCATTGAAGCTCCTTCAATTATATCAAAGAGATTGTAAAAAACAGAATTTTGAACCTGAAGCACATATGACTTCTATGCTAAAAGCCTACAAGATAGTTTCCATTATGTTCAAATTAATTCAAACCAAGAATGTCTGCAACATTTTCAAAAATGTATACCTTTCCTTTTCCAAACCAAAAAAGAAACTGTAATTTATACATTCCATTCCTAGAGTTGTATATCTTACACCCATGGAGAAATGCATGAGTTGGACATAAAGCATAACTTTGACAACACTTAAGCAATAACCCCAAAAAAACAAACTTTTCTAGGGACAAAATAAAATGACATATTGACATTACTATCCTACAAGTTACTCAATTACAAAAGTTAATAACTTAATATTATTCGAGAATTATAAAACAAAGAATTCACAGCATCAAAGAACGAAGAATCAACTCTATAAATTTAAGATTGAGGACTACATTACTTGAAGTTTTAATGTCAAACGATAATTTTATTTAGCGTTCCTTAAAAATTGTACAATTTCTCAATTTATCCTTCGATTTTTTTTTTATATAAAAAAAATGGATGCATAAGCAATCAAATTGCATCCAATATCCAAATTCTGAAGAAAACTAGATTTTGGTGATTTTCCATAACATAATATGTATGCTAATCCATACCATTTGAAATGCAAAAGTTAAAGGAAGTCAATTTCAAATCAAAGCACTAACCAAAAGGTCCCAAGGAGAGCAAACAGCTACAGCACCAGCTACAGGGATATTCTCACCATCCTCACCAAGAAATTTTATCTGCAAACAATCTTTCAAATCAAACAGTATAGTGCCAAAACCAAGCTCTTTACATAAATGATACAGTAATAATAAGTTAGTAATTGTGTAATTCTTAGTTTTGCTGTACTTTGAAAAGTAGATAAAGTAAGCATCAATGGTATAAGCATAAGTGTGATAAAAGTTTTAAGCATAAACAGAGGAGTTAGAGTTTATCAGAAACATACAGTTAGGGAACGAGTATGATGTTGTCCCCATATTATTTTTTTTCTTTCAATTTTCTTATCCCATTATACTTTACAGGAGACTGGGGGATATGGTTTTGTAATATAATCAAGATTGTTGATGCAATTAATTTTTAAACGATTGGATCTCGCATGTTAGAAATTGGTACATGTTTCATGTTTGGGTTCTCTAAATACTAAATAGTCATTTATAAAGCAGAACTTAAAATTGTTGAAGCAAGCGGAGAAAATGAACTAAATCAACGAGTCAATAAATTTACATGAACTGGGAGAAAGTTTGAATATCCAGATTCCAGTCTAGATCTAAAATTAATATACACATAGGAATAAGTGGGAAACATTAATATCTACAAGTGAAAACAGTTTTTAATTTGAAGATTATGCTAAACGAGAACAATGAATTGGAAAAAAAATGACCAGGCTCCAACAAGGAGATAGCATATCTAAGAAAAAATATAGGTCGAAGAAGTGAAGGAAGAAATATCAAGCACATGAACTAAAAGTAATATAAACCCATCTGAACAATGAGGAAACATTAATATCCATGGGCGAAAAAAGATTTTGATCAAAGATGAAGCTTGCAAAGAAGTGGGAAATTTTGATCAAGTTCCAACTAGGAGAGAGCATATTTCAGAAGACATAGATGTAAATGTTTGGAAGCAAGAAATGTCGAACACTTTAATTTAGTAACTTGCTCCTTAGTCCTTGCTATAGATGGCACTAGAATTTGTATGTGATTATATGAAAAATTTTAGGTTTACACCATTTGAAGTAAGCAATTAAATGAATTAATTAAGAATGACTCAAGCCTGAAAAGCTTAACACATTTGATGGAAGCAATGCATAAGACCCAAGCTATGAATTTACCAGAATGTTAGCTCCAATACTAGTTCCAACAAGAAACAATGGAGCCTTGGGTTGATCTTTGTGGAGATAATTAATGACTATGCGGACATCCTCAGTCCATCCAGCATTGTAGAAACAATCAGACTGAAACGATTTTAATTAAAAAAATTACATTACCAGAGGAAGAAAACAACAAAACGATTACAGAACAACATGATCACAGGATTGAAATGCACAAAAATCCTAACATTCTAACAAAAAGGAAAGCAAAAAAAAAAAAAAATTTTGAAACGCAATTTTTTGCTGCTGCCTCTCCTATGTTCTAAAGTGGTTTTCTTAACCTCTTGATGGTTCTCAGCTAATGGCTATTTCTGTAACTTTTTTTTTGCTGACATGAATAGATTGGAAATCTTTGTCTAGCAGATGAGCCTACTAATTCAACTTATTAACCTTAAACTTTAATATTGTTAATTGATTAATTGTCTGGTAGAATGCCAAGCTTACAATCTATCAGATATACAACCATTCTTAGGCTGTCACCTAATAGCTTAAGCTTTTAGGTTGATTTAGATGCTTATGGGCAAGTGCAAAATAAATGCAGATAAGTCTTCATGTATATCAACAGCATTCAAGCTATAACTTCAAAATGTCTCAACCTGATAAGCTACATGAAGGCTGGAAAAAAAAAAAAAAACTAACCGTGATTGAAACACCTCCCAGTCCTCGATGGTTACTGATAACTACATTCCATCCACGCTTTGCTGTATGATATGCAAGATGTTTGAGATACTACCAAGAAGGGGAGAAAAGAAAAAAGAAAAATGAACTGTAAGATGTCACTATAATATAAATGAATCTCCCAAATCCTAATCAACAAAACATAGTGAAAAATTAAAAATTAATAAACATTTCATAAGGATACAAGGAAACATCAAGCATACTAGATGCCTAACAAAAGAATAAATATCACATAAAATAGAATAAATAAATAAAATGATAGTGTGTGTGACACATTCTCCATTTTGACAACAAGAATTGTTCACGGAAACAATGTTTCTATTTAGCATTAATACCTTAGCTTGCATCAAATGTCAACCTGATAATGTTCTTGGCTCGCTTCCTCTTTGTTTGAGCTCTTGGGAAGTCAACTATAGATTAGGATTGCATATCATTTTGATAATTTAGGATTTTACAAATATTATGTTATTTAGGGATTTTATCTTTTAGGGATATTTTGTTTTCAGGGAAAATAATAGCTTATCGGGATTTTGAATTTCATCAGGATTTTGTTACCATTGGCTTATAAATATCCTACAAGTGTCTGCAATTGAGACTTTTGATATTGATAATGAAGATTATTTAATTTCAATCCCAAGAGTTCTTGGTTCTTTCTCCTTTGGTTATACATCAATTAATCAGCTAATTGAGGAAGCAATCTTAGAAGTTGTTTCACGCTTTTGTCACATTTTTCCTTATTTAATTATTAATCTTATTGTTAGTGGGCTTGGGCCTGTATTAATAATACTAGTACTTGACCTAATTATTAGATTAAACAGCACAGTATTAAGTTAGCGTATTGTATTATATTACAATGTAATCTTTCTCTCTTTTCCTTTCTTCCCTAAACCTAAACCTATTGCTCTTGACAACCATAAAGTCTCAGTTTGAGATTTTAACATTCCCAGCCTTCATTTGTAGCACTTGCATATGGTAAAAACTTATTGGCAAGCCAAGGCTTTGAGGGGACTTTAATGAGTGTCAGTATTAAAAAAGAATCATAAGGGTGAAACATATATATATTCTGAACATAAAATTGAAGAAACTGAAACTAAAAACCCAAATTGAAAGTCCCACCAACAAGTATTGCAAAGTAGTAAATGTTATAACCTTATTGGTATGCGGTCAGATGAAATTATTATCAAGTCAAACAAACATGTATATTAGCTGCACACTAAATTGTGAAGACAACGATGACAGTAACACAACACAAGCCTAGGCATAACAACCATGTACCTGACCACTAGGCTAGGGAGTATCAATTGGTGCTTTATAATTATGAAGACAAGGATAACACATCCTGAGGCCACAAGGCCTTGACCTAACAGTAAAGTAACTGTGAAGAGGCTGGAAATTTCCACTAGGCCTGACTTCTAGATCATCTGGGATAAGTATGTGGTTTTTCCCAATTCCCATCATGTTCAGAAAAAAATAATAATGGGAAGATAACACTAACATTTAGGCAGACAAATAAACAGAAACAAAATATAACTTACAGCAGATGAAGAGTCACTTGTTAGACCAGGAATCACTAAAACAATAGGAGTAGATTCATCTTTAGAAACATTATCCATGTGGAAAGCACCACCAGAAACTGTAAAATGATCGGACACAAAAATCAGAAAGGTCAACTTTGAAATTTTATATGTACTTGGGTAGAGGCTTTCTTATTTGATAACCATCACCAAATTAAGTTATTATTAAGAAAAATACCGAATTAATCATGAATGTTCAAAACACAAATTGATAATTGAATATTTTATATATACCGTCAGAACTCGTTAGCCAGTCCAAAGCAAGGGTTCCACCATCGGGAGTACTGAATAGTTGTCTGAAAGAGAATATATGAGCAGTTGATAGATGAAACCAATAAAAAGTATTGAGACATTACCAAGATGTATAAGTCACCAAATGCAAAAGGGAGGGGTGAAACCCATTTTACCATCTCTACTAATCTAGACTATGATAACAACTTTGAGTTAGCTATTAGCTACTATATCCAATAATACAATCAAAATATGGCACAAAAAGATATAGAAAAAGGAGTCCATAGAGGTGAGTGTTCCTAAATGGGCCGATTATATCTCGGTACAAATCATATAATCAGGTTACATCTCGTCGGCCCATAGCATTTACGGATGGTTACGAATTACTCAGCCATAATGGTATAAGCCATAATGACAATAAAGAGGGAGACTTAAAGGCAATACATAAAGGTGCCGACTGACAGTTACAAACCAGGAAGGAACCCAAGGCAGAGAAGAGCTACAGACACGGGATGAAGCTTATAAATAGAGAACATATACTATGTAGAAGAGGGGGGTAAAAGATAGACACTGTATTCATGCTCCGAATATCATCGGAAAATAGTTGTACTCATTTCAAGAACTTCACAGAAAACTACCTAGAACTATGTGAGCCTTGATTCCCAACCGGGATACGTAAGAGCAGAATATCACATTCTGTTAGGCCCAATCCACAAATCCCCAACCTCCGAGACTCTACTCGGAAAACTAGTTCTTGTATGAACAGTCAGAAATTTAAATATTTTCACATATCTTATAAACATATATCACTAATCGGTGTACGTTCCAACTATCCAGACTTGAACTTGGATTAATCCTTATCCTACAAAATAAAATAAAATAAAATAAAACAAAAAGAAAAGCATTGTGTAGCTTTTGGTGATCATTAGAGCATAAAAATCATAGAGAAAATTATACTGACCTCTCCTCAAGTTTAGCTTCATTAGATACACCACCCCTTTTATTTTAGAAATTACATTGGCATCCGCTGAAGTTGAAGTTTATGTTATAAGGGATAAGCAGGTAAGTGTAAAAAGAGAATGGTGGGGAATGCCACTCCATTGTTCAAAAGTTTTAATAGAGAGAGAGTGAGAAATTTAACTCCATTGTTTGTAAGTCATAATGTTAATTAATGTAATGAATTACAAAGGATAAGACTCCACCCTATCTCAAACCCCAAAATTAGAGTGTAGGGATTTAAGAAATATGGAGTGTGCTTAGAATTCTCATCTTTAACCACTCCACTCCACTACTTAAAAACTCTCAAACAATGGATTAAGTTAGGACTTGTACTTGGTTACTAACGACTCCACTGAAAACAAAGAAATGATAGTTGTGTGATGATGAGCTGACCTTTTGTAATTGAAAACGGGGGGCCTGCCGAAGAAGTTCAAGAAACAAGTCTGGAGATGAGGACTGGAGAGCCAGGGCGTGGGCAAATAGGTGGCATGAAGGATCCTGCACTTTGAAACTACTCCTTCGTATATTTGTGAGCAGGAATTGTAAGTCAACTCTACGGGGGAGCCTCTCAATCTGAAGGAGAAAAGGTCTTGGAGGAAATGGAATTCCATGAAATTGTAGACAAACGTCATGAACACAAAAGCGGCACCAATCAGGTAATGGGAGATTGGAATCAGAGATAGGGCTTGAAGAAGGAGCCAGTACCCACTGCCACTGCAACATGATGATGATGATGATGATGATGATGCATCGCGATCCCAATCCCAATCCATGGTGGATTTAGTTTTCTCTCGGATTTGGATCTATTTTCCGATTGAAAGAGAGCGAAAGAGTATATTATTGTATTGTATTGTATTGTCTTCTTGTGACGGAGCTTACGGAGGAATCATGAAGCAGAAGAACATGATATCAGTCACCCATGTGAACCTGCCACGTGGCCCACTCCCTCCCTCTTTGATCTTCCCGCCATGCGTTGATTAATTAATAGCATCAATGGGAAACGTCAAATGGACATCACTTATCTTTTTTACCTTCTGTATTACGAAATTGCACTCATTTTCCATTAATCAGAGTCAAATTATAAAAATTCATTCTTTTTTTTTTTCCAGTGCTTTCTCCCCTAGCATGAAAACAAGTTTTTATTGAGATTCATTCAAATCTATTTTATGTCTTTCTCTCGTACGAGAGATTAGAGAAATGAGAGAAATCAAAATGCAATGGGAAGAGGGAGCCTTGTTTTGTTGACTTCATACTTTCAAAGCTTCGAGAAACTGTTCGGTCATCGGTCATAAGTATGAAAGGAAAGAAAAATATTTTTTAATAACCATGGTTGAATAAAAAAAAATTAAACATGTTGAAAATAATAATTAATTTATAATTATTATATTTATTCAAAAATTATTATTTTATTTAATAAATCGTCATCCCTCTTTGTAAAAATAATTTTTTATAATTTATAATTTTCAGCTTGTCCTAAAATCATTTTTAAAATAATTGAATTTTTCAATAACTCTAACCAAATAAATTTTAAAATATCATAAAATAAACTGACTTTAAATATAGTTCCATAGGATTAAATATTTGTTAATTCCTCCCGTCTGGATGCAAGCTACAAGTTATTTGGGTCAATTCATTAAGTTATATTTTCTTTAAAATCAACGTCTAAAAATATTACCTTTTATTATGACTTTTGACTAAATTGTTAGAATTGATATAATTAATTTTATTTTTATAAAAATGCTAAAAGTGAAGTTTTATTTTTTCATAAAACATTATATTTCTTATTTTTTAATCAGTTAGCAATACCTTGACTTATTATTATCTTTTTCATAAAATATTATATCTTTTATTCTTTAATCAGTTAACAATACCCTTAACTTATTATTATTGAAAAGCGTTATTTCAAGTTTGTAGACCAACTCCCGTATGGTCAACTCATGATTGAATTAGTCCAAATTTTTAGAAATCTAACAATTTAAATTCAATCGACGAGTTTTTTAATTATGAACTTTTAGTTAAAAATTAGTTTATCGATTAAAAGCTAGTTTATCAACTACCCACCTTGTATGTTTTTAAGTTTCCCAACAAAGATTATTAACAATTGTGGATATTTCACATCCATCACACGACTACTTGAAAAAAAGTTAAACTATATTTTTTATCCATTATCTTTATTTTAGATTTTAATTTATTTCTTTTTATTTTAATTTTTTTAAAATAATTTTTTATCTTTATTTTAGGTTTTAATTATGATACGGAGATGGTCGTATTTATATAACTTTTATAAAATAAAGGATCATTTCAAATAAAATACAATAAAATAATAGAGGAATCATTTCAAAATTAAAAAAAAAAGACCACTTGGATTTAACTTTTGAAAACTAAAAAACATTTTAAAATAAAAAATAAATAAATAAAAGACCATAAGGATATAACTTTATAAAATAAAACACCATTTCAAAACAAAAAATGATCTCTTACAAAAATAACTTAAAAAGGACAAATTAAAATCTAAAATAAAGTTAAATGACAACAAAATGTAATTTAGAAAAGATAAAAAAAAAACTAAATAGTTTATCACTTATCAACTATTTTTACCGCATGGAGCAAAAGCCTGTCTCTGCCCACACCATAGCGCTTCTAGAACAATCTCGGCGTCTTCCTCTTACCGAGCCTAATTATCGTGCTCCCAATCCCTAACCCTAAACCCTCACTTCCCTCCAAAATTTCTTCATTTCCAACTCATTCATCGAACGCGTTGCTCATTCTCACACTCGCATTCCTAAATTCTCAGGGTGCTTTCGTCTTTCAATTTTTGTTGCATTTCTAAATACTGAAGGTTTATTAAAACATTGACACTGAAGTCACTATTTAGATTCCTTTGTTTTAGGTTCTTCTGGTACTTTGCTGCTGATTTTCTTACTGTGCCGAATTGAGAGGTTCCTTGGTGGTACAACGTCGTATTGGGCTAGGGTTTTACATTAGATCTAGATACAGCTATGTCTGGCAACTCAAAGTGCACTGTTTACATTGGTAGGCTCTCTTTTGTTTCTTCAATTTCTTCAGCATGAATTTCTTTGAAATTACCTTTTAATTCTACATAAATTTTTCATGTTGATTTTTTTTAGCATTACTTACTGTTTACATTTTGTGTATTTTGTTTATGATAATTTATTCACGTGAATTCCTTGGGTTTGTGGCGTTATGCATATTATCGATAGATTCCCTTTTCATTTGTAATTCTATTGGCATGCTTACATTACTTTTTCCTTACAGCAATTTTGAGGTATTTCTTTGTAATAGAAGATATTTTAAAGTTTATTTTATTTAGGACAAAGAAGAATAAAATTGTGATCCCTTGTATTGATATATGTTGATGGGAGTGGTGTGAAGATTAATGTTGATTTTGTCAAAGATACAAAGGAAGGAAGAGAAGGACCTTAGATGAACTAATAGGACAACCATTACCAACCAACAGAAACAAAGAGAACCCTACAAACCCATGAATTAAAAATAGCTCTCCACTCCCTCTGTAAATCTACTGAAGAGACTCCTAAAAAAAAGTCCATATTTACAAAATGACCTTGTCCCAACTCCCAAAGCATGTCTAACAGTAGATTCTTCCTTTTAAAAATTTGAGCATTTTTTTTAGCCATAGACATCATAGAACAGCAAAGATAGCACACTGCAAGGAATTTTTTTTTAAAAATAGAAAATTAATTTTTTTTATTAAAACAGAGAGGGCTAGTGCTATAGGATGGGGATAAGATAGCCTTCTAAAGAGATGATTTTTCTATTCATTTTTAGTTTGCTGGTGGATCAAGCTCTTCTTATCGGCCGCCATGGTTTTTCACACCTCTATCCAAACACATATTATCTTCATATATTTTTTGGGGTTTATATAATAATAATGATGTATTTATGGTTTATTGAGACTTTTATTATTTGGACAAAAACAAGTTTAAAGGGCTTTTGGATTATCTGTAAGTATAGATAATATGTGCATCTGCATTTGCGTTCTGATTTGGTTACATCTGTTTGACTCAGGCAATCTGGATGAGAGGGTGACAGACAGGGTTTTGTATGATATATTAATTCAGGCTGGACGAGTGGTGGAATTGTACATTCCTAAAGATAAAGAGTCAGATAAACCAAAAGGTTTTGCCTTTGCAGAATATGAAACTGGGGAGATTGCAGACTATGCTGTCAGGCTTTTCTCTGGCCTTGTAACACTTTACAACAGGACCCTGAAGTTTGCGGTGCGTTCTTAACATCTATGCTTTCCACCTGTGGAGACATGGATATTTTTCAATCTTATTTGCAATTGTTGAACGGAAATTTAGCTTTGTTGATATGAAGTTCATAAGCTCTATTATGCACGGCATTGGCTAATGGCTATAGTTTCATATATGGGTGCCTGTTTCAACTTTTTGGATGCATTCTAGTATCCAAGTATTCTGTGGGACATCATGTTGCCGGGTCCTGTAGGTTCAATTGCAGAACCATGTAATTAATATTAATTGAAATTTTAGCCTTATGTATTGGTTTCAGGCTTTGTTAATGACATGTACAGATATCTGGGAAAGACAAAACCACCCCTAATGGTTCTACTGCAATTACACCCACATCAAATTCTTCTCAACGACCAAGGTCTTACCCAGTGCCTATAAATAATTCAGAAAATTTTCAGCACTCCACTAGACTATCAACACCTGACCGTTCTTCAGATTATCATGTGAATTATTCCCAAGGTAATGTATTTATTTGCTCACCTGCTTCTGTTTCTCTTTTTTCATCTAGATTGACATTTTATTCAGTAAATTATTATCTTACTGAAACATTGTTTCATGCTTGCTGAACAACTTTTTTTTTTAAAACCCAATGCCAGTTCCTCCTCGTGTCACTGACCAATCTAGTGGGTCTAGATCTCACTTCAGTCAGTTCAGTGGTAACAATTATGAATACAGTCGGAGAACTTTTGGGGCAACAATGGAGAGCATTAGCCGTTCTAGGTCAAGCCGATATGATAGAAGTAGCCCAATCTCTCACCCGTCTTTCTAATATTTTCAAAATATCTGTGAGTTTTTAATATTTGCTTAAATAGTACTCACAAGTTTTAGTAGAATGTAAACGGAAAATGCTTTTGTGAAATGCATAACCATTGATTTAGGTGTACTTATTATGTACTTATCCAGGTAGGTCAGTGCTTATGAACTTAGTGATTGCAGTTTCGTACCTTATTAGTGAAGAATACTCCCTGTTTACTTCTGTAGGGTAAACTCTGAAATTAAGTACAAATTTCTTGCTGCTTTTCTTTCTGCATTGGTAATTGTGTAAAATGGTTCTCTCCAGTCAGTGGTCCTTTGTGCATTTGTTTGGTTTGAAAAACCATCCAATATATGCTACACAGCCAGGAAAATTTTGGAATTTTGACAGAATTCTGGGGAAGTTGTTGGGTGGAACAAAGTGGTAGGGACCACAGTCATTCCACCTCAGTCTAGCGAAAAAAATTCTAGTTCTAGCATTTTGAAGCACTAAAATATGGCTTCAACTCAGTTCGTGTGTGGTATTGTCTCAGATCAATGTTGAATGAATGGTTCTGAGCAAGCTGTAGCTCTTTGTTTTCCTTTGTGACGACGAAGTGTAATTTGTTCCAAAGTAATTTTAGAACCACACAGTATAACTAATGAATGAAACAACACGGAAACCAAACATCTTGCAGTGGTTTGAATTAGATGCAATATTTTATGTGATATGTTCCCCAAATGTAATGTTACATTTGTTTTTCCTCTCTACTAAATTATGCATTTCTTATAGCATGTTTGGTACAACTTCTGGTAGGACAAAATCACGGCCAGACCTCTTGGACTTGGAAGCTTGAATTTGAAGCTTTCACTTTTTGTTTCCACAATTTTACAAACTTGTGCCACTATCTCCGTGATTTTGGTCCTAACGTGACTTCCTGAAGTGATACCAAACAGGCACTTACGGGATTCAGTTTTGATCTGCTCCAAAGTTTTTGCTGCTCATGTCCTGATTTTCATACTGTACAAGTCGAGTGCACCATGAAGCCCTTTGATGCTAGTAAACTTTACTTTATCTAACGCCTATAGTAAAGTGGATATCAACTTTGGTGTTGAATCTCGAAAGTAGTTGCTTTAGCATGCTTGTCAAAAAAAAAAGTTGCTTTAGCATGCAGGTTTCTTAGCTTTTTTAGTACTGATAACTTCCTTCTACGGCACTTTTTAAACAAAATGTAAAATCATTTCTTTATAGTTATTTAATAATTTATATTGAAATAGGGATGTGTGTGAAGTGGGGCGTTAAAAACAATTGTGCAGAATTCAACTTCCGGAGCAGGTTTTCACAGTTCTATACCCGTGAAAGCAGATAATTTTAGATTTTCATGTACCCAGAGATGTTGCCCTGCTTCAGCAAATGTTGTCTCCCTTACTGAGGTAAAAGGAGTGATCATTGTTTGATTTAGGGTCTTTCTAAGCTCATCGTTTCAGGATTCAAGAAATAGTAAGTTTCCATTGGAGGGACTAAAATCAAATATCATTTTATTTGAAGGACCAAAAAGTTCGTTAAACTTAGAGCATCTCCATGGGTTGTTTTTTAAGGAACCCACTTTGGGTTCCTTATTCCTTATTTTACACTATAAAGTGGTCCTCACAGTGTCACATCATACTTAAGCAACTCATTCCTATTTTGCTCCAATGGTTAAATTTTTAAGGAACCTATATTTTTATAATTTTTTATTTGCACTCAATCTTGTTTCAAATTAAAATAATTATTCATTTATTTTAATTAATAAGTAAAAAATATTAAATATTTAAAAATATAAAATATTTTTTAAAATAAATTTAATAAACATTATGATCTTTACAAAAAAAATAAATTGGGTGACCCATTAAATAAGAATATGGCCTAATTGAATATGACCCAATTTTCAAGCACTAGAAGCTTCTCTTCCTTCACTATTTTCGGTCACACCCACACAAATCCCTCTCCTTTTTCTAATTTCCATGGTAGCCCTTCCTCCCATCACAGAACCCACACTTTCCTACCTCCTCCCTCGCAAGTTCGGCACTCCAACTCCCACAAAGCCCTCTCCTTTCTATCATTTCTTCAACATTTTACCTCTTCCATCACTAGTTGGGCCAAGATCAACATATCCTTTTCCTTCCTCTTCTTTCACTCACCCACAAATCCCTACCTCTCCTTCATTCTCCCTTCTTCCTTCAACAATCGATGACCCTCTCCCTCTTCCTTCAATTTTTTCGATGACCCCTTTCTTTCAATCTTCAATTTGGTCCCTTCCCCTTCAAGCTTCCCCTCCATCTCCCTCAACTCTCCCTTCCCCTATCCTGCCTCGCCAATCTATCATCTTCGTTTGTGCATGCATCTGTGACTGAAGGCCCGGCGGCGACGAGATGATGGAGTCCCGGTGGCGACGAGATGGCAGAGTTCCGACACCGAAAACATGCACTTCGGGTTTATTTTTTCCTCACTGTTGTGCAATCTTTCTGGGTTAAATTGTATCAATCTTTCTAATTTTATTTTTTCTGAGATATTGTAATGAGTTATTTTGTGTTCTTCTTCCCTTGATTCAGTTAATTTCCCTCTGAAAATATTGTGTTGGTTGCCCCCTCCTTTGTTTGTGCATTATTTGTTCATTTGTTTATTCTATGGAACCGTTCCTTAGCTAAGGAATGTTCCTTATTTTTAAGGAACTGAGCATGCCATACGGGACTGTTCCAACGGCAAAAAATTTTAAGGAACGGTTCCTTAGCCTAAGGAACTGGCTAAGGAACCTGTGCTAAAGGTGCTCTCGGAAGATTAATTCTTACAGCATAACTTATTAGATTTTGGGTCTAACTCAATCCTAAAAGCTAGCTCATAGGATGAGGGTTGCCCACTACTTATAAGCTCTTATTAGATATTATCTCTAAGTCAATGTGGGAATTGGGTTTTTCCTAATACACCCCCTCACACCTATCACTATTGGGTTTGGTGCGTGGATAACATGATGGGTGACCCAACAATGGATCTAGGGTAGCTCTGATGCCATATTAGATTTTTGGGTCTAACTCAATCCCAAAAGTTAGCTCATGGGATGAGGGTTGCCCATTACTTATAAGCTCTTATGAGATATTTTCTCTGATTAATATGGGACTTGGGTTTTTCCCGATACTTGACAACCGCCCTTCTGAGACAAAAAAGGGCAATGAGTAAAGTCTCCTTTTTTTTTCTCCCGAAAAAAGTACAAGACCAGTGGTTGAGTCTGGCCACTCAAGTCTCTTGCTTTCACTGCCTACAACCTCACTCATGTTGCCCGTTGATTTGTCTGCACTGCAAAACCAAACCGTGCATGGAGGATTTGGATAGTTGGGTTGGCACGGCGGGTCAGATGAAGGTTTGTTTGATCTTTCTAACAAAATTGAAACCACCTGCCTCGTACGCCAAAGATTGGTTAGTGTTGTTGTGATTGTGGTATGTGAAATGTTGATATGAGTTTGTGGTATTAGAAAGTTGTGAAACGTTGATATGAGTTGGTGTTTATTAGCAAGAAAATGCAGGTGATTATTGATAAATTTTGGATTGAAAGGAATAGTTAGAGATTTTCTTGGAAAGTACAGGCTTTTAGGGATGAAGGTTTTTCATCTATATATTCCTCTCCCATGTGCACCCGCAGTGGCCAGCGTAAAGAAGCTGATGGTAGGGGATGAAGTTACTTTTTTCTTTTCTTTTTTTCATTTTAAAGAACTATTATATATATGTATGTATGTATGTATGTATGTATGTATGTATGTATGTATGTATGTATGTATATATATTATTTAATATTTAATTTATTTATTATTTATTTTTAAGTTGTCTGCTAAACTTGCCACGTGAAAGCCACGAGACTAAAAGCCTGTTTGGATAGCTCTTAAAATCTCATTTCCATGAGATCAAAATCGATTTTGACCATACATGCTAATGAATTTGTGTGTATTCGATATTTTAGAGTTACAAAGAGTTCACCTATATATATAGGTGTGTCTAACAACTAAAACAAGAAAGCTAAAAGCTATCGGATTTACAAAGATAACAAGATAAGACTCTATCCTTATCAGAGAACAGAAAATTCAAATACACATCTTCATCTTTTATCTCAACTAACTAAGTGTTATCCATTGCTGATATTGTGCGAGCATCTGTTGATTTTGCTGATATTGTGCATGGTCTGTTATTACTCCCCCTCAAGTTGGAGTGTGAGGGATGATGAACACCCAACTTGACAGTTAGATCCTGAAACAGCTTGGCACCTAAAGACTTGGTGATAATGTTAGCTTGTTGTTGCCTTGTTGGCACATAAGTGGTGGAGATTGCTCATGCCTGTAGGTGCTCCTGAATGAAGTGACGGACTATTTCTATATGTTTAGTCCTTTCGTGGTAAACTGGGTTAGCAACAAGGTGAAGTGTCGCTTGATTGTCACAGTAAAGAGTGGTAAGAGCATCACATTTAACCTGCAAGCATGACAGTAAGCTGCGCAACCAAAGTATCTCGCTAGTTGCATGAGCCATGGTACGATATTCAACTTCACTTGATGACTGTGACACGGTTGTCTGCTTCTTAGTCTTCCAGGAGATGGGAGCTGATCCAAGCTTCATCAAATAACTAGAGGTAGATCTACTAGTGAGGGGACAAGAGGCCCAATCCGAATCACAAAAGGCTACAAGTTGAAGATCATTACTGTGTAGCAATACTATTCCACTATCAGGAGAAGACTTTAGATATCGCAGGACATGCATGGCAGCATCCCAATGTCCTTGTCGTGGCGCTTCAATGAATTGGCTTAAGATATGCACTGAGTATGTGATTTCCGGACGAGTAATAGTAAGATAAATAAGACGCCCAATAAGTCTGCGGTATTGGGATGGATCCGAATACAAAGGCCCTGTGCGCATGCTAACTCTGTGATTCTCGCGCAAGTGGAAAAGGTGAGGGTTTGCAGGCAAGCATCCCACATTCACTCAAGATATCAAGTGTATACTTTCGCTGGCACATGAATAAACCCGAAGGACCTCGAGCTAGTTCCAGGCCAAGGAAGTATTTAAGTGCACCTAGATCCTTCATGTGAAAACACTTGCTCAAGTAGTGTTTAAATGTTGAACATTCTGACTCATCATTTCCCGCAATTACAAGGTCGTCGACATAGACCAGAACAGCCATAAAAACTGAACCATGTGAGTAAATGAAGAGGCTATGATCTGCATGACACTCCTGAAATCCATACTGCGGTAATGCTTGAGAAAGTTTGGAGTACCAATTTCATGAAGCTTGCCTCAAACCATACAATGACTTCTTTAAATGACAAACCATGCCTTCTTTGGGAACCTCATAACCTTATGGAACTTTCATGTAAACCTCTTCATCAAGCTTCCCATGTAAGAAAGCATTGCTCACATCCATTTGATGGAGCTCCCATCCTTTAGCTATGGCAACTGTGAGCAAGCATCGAACGATGCTCATTTTGGCTACAGAAGCAAAAGTCTAATTGAAATCTTCTCCTTCAACCCGTGTATAACCTTTTGCTATGAGACGTGCCTTATATTTTTCAATTTCTCCGGAAGCTTTATATTTGATTTTGTACACCCACTTGCATCCGACGGCTTTCTTTCCTTCGGGTAATAATGCAAGCTTCCATGTCTCATTTGCTTCTAATGCTTTGAGTTCTTGTGCCATAGCCTCTCTTCATTCTGACCTTTTCACAGCCTGAGTATAAGATTTTGGTTCCTCATGATATGCCAAAGCTGCGAGATAAGCTTGGTGTCTTTGTGAGAAATGATCATAATTCATTTAATTGGAAATAGGATAAACCATACCTAAAGAGTTTACTGGACACAGGGATTTGCAAATGGGGTTTTTAACAGCTGTGTGACAATAATAATCTTTGAGATAACTTGGTGGATGTCGAGCTCGAGGTGCAAGTTCTGGTGTCTCAGATAATGCAAATGTCTCCCCCTTAATCTGGGATTCTTGCTGTGGAGTAGCAGTATGTCTGTCAGTATGAGGAGAACTTTGTTCTTCATCCTGCAAATGAGATAAATCACTCTCAGACTCCTTATGCATGATGTTGTTTCCTTCAGTTTGCTGAGGTGCATTCTGAAAAATAGGTATATCGGGATCTGCTACTATGGCTTCTTCATGAATGGCGTAAGGAAAATTCTCCTCATAAAAGACCACGTCCCTGGACACCAAAAATTCATGTGTTTTCAGGTTATAAACCTTCCAACCTTTCTGTCCTTGAGGGTAACCCACGAACATACATCGTTCAGCTCTTGCATCAAATTTGTCTCTATGCTTAGATGAATTCCTCACATAGCACAGACACCCAAAGACCCTTAAATGCTCATAATGAGGTGTTTTTCCATGCAGCATCTCATAGGCTTTAATACCCTGATTAGCCACGGTAGGTGTACGATTGATGATGTATGTAGTTGTTAACACACATTCTCCGCAAAATGAAATAGGAAGATTGGCCTGAAATCTTAAAGCTCTTGCAACATTGAGGATATGTCTATGCTTTCGTTCTACACACCCGTTTTGTTGGGGTGTCCCTACACAAGATGTTTCATGCACTATTCCTTGTTGAAGGAATTTTTGGAAAACAGAATTAGTAAACTCAGTTCCATTGTCACTTCTGAGTATCTTTATTTGTGTGTTGAATTGTGTCTTCACCAAGTTGCTGAAAATTATCAGAGTGCTAGTGGTTTCGGTTTTATCTTTCATTAGATAAACACATGTCCCACGTGTTTAATCATCAACAATAGTGAAGATATAATGTGAGCCATTATGTGATGTAGTGTGATACTTCCCCCATAAATCACAGTGTATGAGAGCAAAAGGAGTTTCGACTTTATTATCACTTTGAGAAAAAGGAAGTCTACATTGTTTAGATTTGTGACATATATCACAACAATCCACTTTATGCAAATCAAAATTGCACCTAAACATATGAGAAAGACTCGTAACACTTGAGGAGAAGGGTGTCCAATCCTTGCGTGCGAAAGATTATTTGTGTCCCATTGAACAACTGCCATAGAAGATCACTTTATTGCCTTCCTAAGCACGTAAACCCCATCATGCAAATCACCTGATCCAATCATCCTCTTCGTGGTTTGGTCTTGTATCACACAGTAATTTGCATGGTAAGTTACTGTACAATTAAGATCATTTGTTAACTTATGAATAGATATAAGATTGCAGCTAAAATCAGGCACAAATAAGACATTAAGCAACTTGATGTTCTTGTTAAGATTAATGGTTCCTATTTTTTCTACCAATACTGTATCACCAGTTGGCACAGTGATATAGAATGGTTTTTCAATTCTGCACACTTCCTCCAAAAGAGAAAATAAGGGAGTCATATGATGTGATGCACCACTGTCTAACACCCATTTTCGTTCTTCATGTAATTTAACATTACCAACCATGTTTTCATTGGAAACGGCCTTGCCCTTTCCACGAATTCCATACAATGCATGACCTGTTGTTGAATCTTCATGTCCTTGATTCTCATCTACACGAGCTAGGTGTGCATTGGACTGCCCAGACTTGTTTGAACCACGTTGTGTCCTTCGAGTGTCCCAGTTGGGTGGGTATCCAACCAGTTCAAAACACTTTGACTTTATATGCCCAACCTTGCCACAATGGTCACATTTCAATCTAGGTCCATCTCTCCACCTCTGCTTTCCTGCTGAATAGAAAGCTGATCCGGACTCAGGTTTGGTGTTTCTGTCTCTTCCTGCTAAGAAACGGGCTTCCTCTCTAAGAATATGATTGAATGCACGTAGAAGAGAAGGTAGTGGATCCGTGTTAAGAATGGTGGCTTTGACATGAGCAAATTGTTCATGATCAAGGCTACCAAGGAACAAGTGTACGTGGTGTTCTTCCTCTCTCTGCATCAGCTCCTTCGAGGCTCCACGGGTGCACTGAGGTAGTGGCTGCAACTCACTCAGTTCATCAAGGAGACTCTTGATCTTGGTGTAAAACTTTGTTACACTCATGTTTGTTTCCTGCCGCATTAGACAAAGAGTCTGCCATAACTGATGAATGCGAGGTGTGTTTGTCTGAGCAAAACGTTCCTCCAAATCAAGCCAGACGTCCCTTGCAGTTGCTGCGTGTGAAATACTCCCGTGGAGACTTGGATCAACTGAGTTGATGACCCAAGCTAACACCATTGAGTCTGCCTTTTCCCATTGCTGATAGTCTGCTGTGCTGGATTTTGGTTTCTTGATACCTCCATCAATAAAACCAAATTTTGACTTCGCACGTAGAGTTGTCTTCATTGAGCGTGCCCAGGTGCGGTAATTTTCTCCGTTGAGCACTGTAGCAACAAGGGACGTTCCCGGATTATTCGAGGAACTGAGTTGAAAGGATGGATTTGGCGTGACAGTAAGCACCTTGCCACTACCAAAGGCATGATCTGTCTTCTCTGACTTATCTCCCAGATCGTCAACCATCTCTGATACCATAATGAATTTGTGTGTATTCGATATTTCAGAGTTACAAAGGGTTCACCTATATATACAGGTGTGTCTAACAACTAAAACAAGAAAGCTAAAAGCTATCAGATTTACAAAGATAACAAGATAAGGCTCTATCATTATCAGAGAACAGAAAACAAAAAATTCAAATACACATCTTCATCTTTTATCTTAACCAAGTGTTATCCATTGCTGATATCGTGCGAGCAACTGTTGATCCTGCTGATATTGTGCATGGTCTGTTATTGTGTTGGAGTCCCACATCGGATAGTAATATGACCTGAAGAGTGATTATAAGTAAGGGGCAACCCTTACCTTATAAGCTAGTTTTGGGGGTTGAATTAGGCTCAAACCCAAAATCTAAGATGATATCAGAGCCTATCATAGATCCGTTGGGCCACCCGCAGATATTCAGTCCTGCAAACTTCACGCTCCAGATGTCCAGTCCTGGGTGTGAGGGAACCCTCACCTTACAAGCTAATTTTTGGAATTGAGTTAGGCCTAAACCCAAATTCTAACCATGCAAGTTTTATCCCGAAAATCTGATACAAATACATGCTATGCAAGTTTTTTTAATTTTTGAACATATATTTGATCGAAGCGTGAAAGTGTGATTGGGCGAAATAAAATTGTATCTCCTAGTCTTAAGATGATATAGTAAATTAAATATAATTTTTTGATGCAAAGTAAATTGAAATACTTGATTGCAATAAAGTTAATACACAAAAATGCTCATATGACGTTTGAGAACGAATCAATTTAGAAAGTTGAGAATTCATCTATCTCAACGTTATAAAAGGCCACAAACATAAATCCATCTACTTGAAATGTGATATTATTATTTAATTATTATTAATAATGCACCGCACACCAAAAGCTGCAGGTCGACATTCGGATGTACAGCCGTGCAACCACTACAAGTAATCAGCGCATTCGCTACCTAATGTTCCATTCGTAATATTAAAAAGAAGCACTTGGAACCTTGCAGCATACAAAATCAGACCTTAACCTAATCTAAAAATGAAAATTCCATCTACCCCAACTTAACATTATTATTACTTTATCTTGGGTTGGGCCCTATTGTGTGGTAGGAGGATACATCATGGCCTCACATGCCTAGGAAGCAACAGGAGTTGCTAATGAGTGATGATAACAAAATGCACAGTGTGAAAATGGGAAAGATAGAATTAGGCCTTGCTTTAAACAGGTTTGACCTACATAATATGAATAAGAATAAGGTTTGAGTTTGACTCGTTCACACTCATAGGTCATTTTTTAAGGCGTGATTTATTTTACATTAAAAGGTCTTTAAATAGACTAACGCCTCCGTTAAACATGGGAGTGAGTCCATGTCATTAAAGAATAGAGATCATATGTTTCAAAATGATATATCATTTTTTGCCTCGTTCATTCAAAGATGTAATGTCATTTAAAAAATATATATTTATAATTAAATTTATAATTAATTTTTTAAATGACACAATATGATTGGATGAAACAGAAAATGAGACATTATTTTGAGATTATATAAGCGATCTCTATCTGTCATTAAATAGGATAGTGAAGTAGGCTAATAATTATATAGTTATAACTAATACAATTAGATATAGAATATATAACAATATTATCATATATATACAATGGCTACCTGTCAACCCTAAAAGACATATAATATAATACTAATTATACCATGGCTACCTGTGAGCCTAAAAGACATTTTTTACGGCCTTTGACCAATTCTTTTAAATTAAAAAAACTTCTTAAAGAGTTTTGATCTGACTTGTTTAATAAATAGTTCTGGTTAAGTTAGGTTTTATGCAGATGAGGCCATTGACCTTGGACGGACCATTATGGGTGTGTTTGGGTAAACAACTTAATTAAGAGCTTATCACATAAGATCTTATCGCATTAGAGCTTATGCCATAAGCGCTTAAAGAAAGAAAAAGAAAGAAAAGAGCATGGAGGATTCAAATAGTGAAAAACACGGAAAGAGTGTTTAATGCATAAACTCTTATGATAATTCCATAAGCTTGTTCCAGTGACTTATGAAAATAAGTCAAAAACTCCATATGGGATGACATAAGTTATTTTTATAAGCTCTGTCAAACATACTGCATATGAGCTTATGTCATCAGATAAGTCAAAAGGAGCTTAAATAAGTTCTTCCAAACATCACCTATATCTTATTCTAACCCTATGCAATATGATGTAAGCATTACTTAAGCAAGAGATTCAAAATGGGGTCTCCTTTGTTGAACCTTTCCATTCAAGGGAGGTAAACCGGCCAAGTGGGGTAGACAACATAACAACACCAACTCAACCAAATTCTCGTAGAACACGTTTTTTTTTCTGTATATAGTTGTCAAGTCCACACTTAATTTTCTGAGGGGTGCCTGTTTTCAAGATTTGATTTTTCCCCTTTCTTGAACGCATCCTTTTCTGTGTATAAGAATGTAGAGACATACATATGCTTGGCTTCTGATGGATAAGATTTCCAAGTCATGGCTGACTATATATCATCCGTTTACTTGAAAAAATAAAATAAAAAACATATCATCATGTGAATTATCTCTCAAAATTTCATTGACAATTGTTTAATGTAAATTTTAGGTCTTCCATAAAAGCGGGAATGTGGAACATGAGACATGCTTACCCGCGTTTCCAGGAAATATATATATATAGTAGGGTATATTCGTAGTTTGCAATGCTACGTTTCATGCTTATATAGAATAAGGAAAAGAAAGTAGTACTTGGCAGATTCAAATGGGAATCATATTTCAACTCTACGGTTTTCTACCATTAAGACTAGAGTAAATTACACCCAACTTCCCAACCGCTTGAAGTTTTGCTAAATGTCATTAAATGTCATTTACTAAATGACATGTAATTTCAAACTTATTTAAAAAAATGCACTTCATCCCGTTGACAGTTAAGCATGCATGTTAATAGATACTAACAGAACATTCTTTTTAACCATGTTAACTTAAAAAAAATTATAAATAAAAATTAAATAAACTTTTAATGAAACAACATAACTATATGCAACCCTCGTCAGCCACATGCCAAAATTTTGGTTCTTTCTGGCAGAGAAAAATTGAAAAGGAATATACGGTAACACATTCATATATTGCCACACACAATCCTTATTTATGGCTTACAAAATGGCTCTTGGTCTACCTATTATCCCGCCCAAATTAGGTGTTTAACTCACAGTTTTAACTAGGGATGCGGACAAATCTTGAACCCAAAAAAAACCGTGAACCAACCTAAACCTTGTTGAAAGCAACACTCTTTTGTGCTCTCTCTATCATCCACGACCATGGAACTATTGGAAAAGGAATGAGCTAGAGCAAAACACAACACATGCATAAGAGAGAGGAAGGAAAAAGAGAGCAATACATTGAAAATATATTTGGAGAGTGGAGGCGATGAGATTATAGTGGTGGATGTGGTTTCTATCGTCGCCACCGTTGATGCCCTTGCAAATGGCGTGGCAGAGCCTCCGAGCACAAAATTAATTTCTTTCTACTAATTTCTGTCTTCGTTTCCAACACTCTTCTCTCTGGAAGTACCCATCACTTATCTCGATCTCACGTCCTAATGAACTGAAGTGAAGTAATTGGTCATCAGATTCAATATTCATCATGAAATGAACAATGTTTAAATAAAACAAGGGAAAGTTTTGCATCAGCTATGTGAAGATAAGTGATGAGAATAGCTGACAAACCAACAATGTATTCCGAGGGTAAAAAATTGACAAATGTCAAGAAGAAGGGAAATGGAACAGAATATTGAAATTTCATAAAACCATATTTTTTTTTTGTTGCAAAACCATTTTTGTATTTATAAATTTTTAGTTTTTCAACCATTTTATCTAGTTAGTTCAAAGTCAACAAGGGTTAAAAAGAATATTATGTTAACATCTCTTAACATGCTTAACAGTCAGCAAAGTCAACGGTGGGGTGTATTTTTTAATTAAGTTTGGGGTTATGTGTCATTTAGCAAAATTTCAAGGGGGTGTAGGGATGACAATTTGTACCCTACCCATGGGGTACCTGCAAAAATTACTCACAATGGGTAGGGTGATTACCCGCATAATGAGTAAGGGTTCGGGTACGAGTAATTATCCATAAATTTGACTCGCACCCATACCCGCACATATGTATATGTATATATAATTATTTATTTATTTAATTATATTACTTATATATATAATTTTAACTATAATACAAATTTTAAAACCAAAATTAATCTAAAAATTTTTAACTTTCTAAACCTAGTTGCATCTATAATTCCTTTTTGAATGTTTTTATTTATTTAAATATTTTGATTTGTAATGTTTCATGAGTAGACTTAAAAGACCTTTGATTCATTTTTTTTAATTGTTATAACTTGCTTTTGTTATTTATTGCATTTTACTACTAAAGTGCGAGTAACGGGTGCTGGTATGGGTACTAAAGTTGCTACCTACGAGGGTATGGGTCTGGATACGGATAATTTTTTCAAACACGGGTATGAGAACGGGTACTATAGTACCCTACTCAGACCCTACCCATTGACATCCCAAGGGGGTGAGGTGTAATTACTCTTAAAACTATAATGATGTGAAAAAGGATTTCGTAATGTGGTGTGTTAAAATATAATATGCAATAAAAATTAAAGTATTTAATTGGCATGGACTTATTATTGTAAAGATATTTTATACTATTAACCAACAAAAATTCGACACATCTTTAAAAAAAATGTTTGATTCTTATCGTAATTAGTAATTACTTTAAAAATCATTCATACCATGATTTTTGATTATTAATAGTATTAAAAATATATACACAAACTGTACATACCCATTAAATTCAAATTTAAACGAATATGAATGTCATAAATAAATAACATTAATAAGAAAAATAAAAGGTCTAACTTTTTTTTTTGGGTGACACGGTCTAACTTGTTTTTTCCCCCATATATTGTATATTTAATATTTAATACGAATGTATATTTTTGAAGAAAAAAAGCGTTCAAATCAATTCTTTAAGACAAATGCTAATTTGACACAGTTTTTAGACATCAATACGGCGAAATCGTATGTGTCGTACTGTGCGGCACTGTATCTGCACTGTGTGACACTGTAGCGGGTCCTTTTTTTAAAAAAATAAAAAAAAAGTTGAATTTTTTTTGTAAATAATTTTTTTAGTTAAATATGTGTAAATATCTAGTGAATCGGGTATAAATATCTGGTGAATTCAGTTCATTATCTGGTGAATGGGTTTTTTTGAGGAATATTTTTTTTGGTTAAGTATGTGCAAATATATGGTGAATCAGGTATAAATATATGTTGAATTCAGTTCATTATCTGGTGAATAGGTTTTTTTGAGAAATACATTTTTTGGTTAAGTATGTGCAAATATCAGGTGAATTCGGTATAAATATATGGTGAATTCAGTTCATTATCTGTTGAATGTTTTTTTTTATAAATAAATTTTTTGGTTAAGTATGTGTAAATATCTGGTGATTGGGTTTTTTTTATAAATAAATTTTTTGGTTAAGTATGTGCAAATATATGGTGAATCATGTACAAATATCTGGTGAATCATGTACAAATATCTGGTGAATTCAGTTCATTATCTGGTTAATGAGTTTTTTTTTTGAAATAAATTTTTTATTTTTTTAAAAAAGTCAAAATTAAAATTAAAAAAAAAAAAAAGTGGCGCTACAGTAGCGCTAATGTAGCATGATGTCGTATTGATGTCGGAATATTGTGTTCAATTAGCACGGCTCATTCTTTAACAAGTGGATAAAGAGGAAATTTGATAATAACTTTCTTGATTAACTTTTTAATTATAATTAATGAATTTAATTGTTATGCATTGTCGGTGACTCAATGTAAGGATTTTTTACAATGTCGATCAATCAGAAATTGACACATCATAAGAAACTTTTGATTTTTATCCCAAATGCCTTAAACGATACACATGTCATATCAGGATTTCTGATTATTTGACAATATAAAAAACTTTACATTGTCGGTACGTTGCAATTTAGCTCATCATTAACATTATAATTTTGATACTATGTTTTATGATGTGTGGCGTATTGGTACAATGTGTTAGGAGTGAACTTTCATATTTGAGTTTTCGTCAGACAGGCAGAAAGAGGCTACATGAAAATTGAGAAAGAAGTCCCAAAATTGGTATATACTGGTTTGGCTAAAAGAAAGTTGACAAGTACTGAGTTGACAGACGGAAAGTTGACAGAAAATTGGTCAAGAAAGTTGACAAGTACTAAGTTGACAGACGAAAAGTTGACAGAAAATTGGTCAAGAAAGTTGACAAGTACTGAGTTGACAGACGGAAAGTTGACAAAAAATAGGTCAAAAGCAAGACTGTCAAATTCATAAGGAATTCCCAAAGTAGACAAGAGTTGGATCGAAGAGAGGAAAATTGACCAAGTTCAAAGTCGACAGGAATAAAGTTGACAGAAGAATGTACATAAAGAAGAACGTCAAATTCAGAAGATTATAGAAGAATTGACAAGTGTGAAATTGACAAGAAGTTCTTCATTGACATGTCGATACAAGAAAAGCCATCAAAAGGCGAAACTTAGAGCGCATCTGTCAAGGGTGAAATTTCGATTATTGACGGATGCATTTGATCGGTCGACAAAGGAACCAGAATAATGACTGATATTTTCTAAGTATTATACTTAGTTGACAAGAAAATACTGACCGACAGAAAGGATAAATTGACAACCCAGCTTTTTGACAAAGTGTTAAGAAGAGTTGTCAAACGTACAAAAGTGTGAAAATGGCTAAGTCCTCAAGGCTGACAAGGCATCAGCAAGATAAGCCGTCAAACAGCCAAACCGTTGACAACAAGCAAGTTGACACAAAGCGGTTCAAAGAATTGAGTAGTTAGAAAAGTTTGCTTGTCAAATAGTTTGAATTTGAATGTGGCAAAACTGTCATACAGGTGTCAGAAAGTAGTTTAGGAAGTTACTTTTAGGAAGTTACCTTTAGGAAGTTATTTACTTTTTCTATAAATACTAGATTCTACGATGTAATGGAGGTTGGAACTTGAAACATCCTACATGTCTCGATCACATAGCAGACTGACGGATTAACTCAAGTACTCCTTCCACCCTTTTATCATCAATACAATGTTTAATTTCAATTCAATATTGGTTCATTTCCTTCAAGTTCTTCATGCATTTTCCAGTTTATTTATAATAATCTTCAAGTTATTTCATGTCTTTACTTTTCTACATTTTACATCTCTTGCAATTTATCTTTCATGTTTTTCACTTGCTTTCTTTTAATTTTATGCAATGTAAACGCTTTCTTTTACTTCCATTTAAATGCTTTTCTTTAATTGATTTCTTCCTTTAATTTACTGTCATTTATCTTTCATGTCTTTCACTTGCTTTCTTTTAACTTTTTGCACTTTAAATGCTTTATTTTACTTTTCAACCATTTCAATTCCTGAAATTCATTGCTTTCCTTTAAATTTCCTGTTGTTTATTGCTTTCCTTTAATTTCATGTTCTTTATTTACTTTCTTCTAATTTTCTGCATTTTACACGTTTTCCTCTATTTTTATGTCATTTAAATGTTTTCCCTTAATTTTCAGTTCTTTACATGTTTTTATTTAAATTCATGCATTTCTCCTCTTTTATCAATCAAGTGTTTTTTCAGACCATTTGAGTTCTTTTCCATGCTTTGAATGTTGTCAACTTTCACTATTGGCAATATTCTGTACATCTCTTTCAAACTTACCTATTCATTTTAACACCAAGTCCTTGCCAATATTTACTAGATTTGACTGCTTTGTCAAATTCATACTTGGCAGACACATATATACACATCCTGACGAGATTACCGCATAACTCGTTCGCCCCACACTCGTCTGATCTCTAATTATTTGTAACCAAAGGATTTTTGGACACCAGCCAAAAACCAACGTTAACAAATTGGCACGCCCAGTAGGACGAGTTTAGAGTAACTCGTAGAGTGTCACGAATTTGACATACAAATTTATTTGTATGCGTTTACGGAGTGGAATGGTGGTTCAAACATCATCTATTTCCCAAAACTCTATGAATATGAGTAGTGCAAGTGATGCAGGCGTAGTAGACAATAACGCCGCTGTGTCAACGGTGGATGCTATTGCACCAGTTGACAATATTCATGCAACCGAGGCTAATGCTACTAATGCAGAGATAAATGGCACTAACGGTGTAGGTGCAAGAAGAGGCGTTTCTTACACCCAAGTTGTCAATAGATTTGATGAAGTTGGTCAAGGAACACTCCCGTCACCAACTTCACCAGTCTTACAACAAATAAATCCACCAACTACCGGATTGTCTCCATGAAGTGTTGTGAATTCAAACCCAAGAGGGACTACACAGCCTCTCTCACAACCTTTGTATAGGATGCCTTATGGGTCGACAACAGTCAATCCAAATACCCCATTTGTATACATACCATATCCAAATGGAATGACGATGGCTGCCCATACATCTGGACAGGCAGGGCCATCGACTGGGGGGCAAATTCTCAGTCATGCGAATGGGATAACAGGGTCAATGATAATAACCCATTCTCGACAAGAGCAACCAGTAGAAAGGTCACATATATCCCCATTGAGACAACTCCCACAAAGTATTGTTGGTCTGTCGGAGGCTACATTAGCCAATGTCCGACAACAGATTGATTCTAGTAACCATGACATGGTGAACACATTTACTCAACAAATGAGTACAATGATTACGCCATTAATGGAAAGCACGAACAATGCATGTTTGGCATTGGCAAATGAGATACGTAGGTTAAATAGAGCCTTGGGTGTTGTAACCCCAGGTGATAACCAAAATACTAATAGAAATCTCAATGCAAATGTCAATAGGGATAATCAACCACAGGTTGAACAACCACAAGTTATACAACTTGACGGATTTGAACAAGATGACGAGCGGCAACATCCCCATCGTCGGATTCCTTTGAGACGTGGGAATGTACATATTCTACGACCAGAGGAAGACGAAGATTTGGTCATAAACCAGGGTGCTTTTGGATCATTTCGTCAAAACGTTCTAAATCAAAACGTCAATCAAGTTGTAGAGCAAGCATTAAATAGGTTTGGCTTTAACATAGGTTATGCCAATCAACCATTTTTTGCATCGGCATTTCCTGATTGGGTCCAACAGGAAGAAATGCCTCGAGGATATAAAATACCCAAATTGTCAAAATTTTCAGGAGAGAGTGGAGAATCGACAGTCGAGCATATCGCCCGATATATCATCGAGTTGGGGGATTTGGCTTTAGAAGAGGGATTAAAAATGAAGTTCTTCCCTAGTTCGTTAACTAAGAATGCTTTTTCTTGGTTTTCAACCCTAAGGCCTAATTCTATACACTCATGGAATCAATTAGAAAGAAGTTTTCATGACCAATTCTTCAGGGGTGACTTGAAAATAGGGTTGACAGATTTATTTGGAATTAAAAGAATGAATAACGAATCTGTTGACGACTACCTAGCTCGATTCCGTCAAATGAGGAGTCGGTGCTTCGCCCCTATCCCAGAGGCAGAAATAGTAAAAATTGCTGTCGGAGGTCTAGATTACCATATTAGAAAGAAATTGGTCAACCAACATCTGATAGATCTTGCCCAGTTCGGGGATAAGGTCTGTCAAATTGAACAATTAAGAGCTGAAAAGGTTTTCAAGCAAAAGAGATTCCTCAAAAGAGAAAGGATTAACTTTGTCGGATGCAATGAATCTGACGAAGAGAGTAATGATTCCGAGGAGTATCAGATAGATTATGTCGAACTAAAAAATAGTCCACCTTATATATGCCGAGCTTTGAAGCCTGCGAGGGCCAAAGAAAGAATCCCTTTCATTAATAAGAAAGTGTATACATTTGATGTGACCAAGGCCGATCAAATATTTGACATATTACTTAAAGATAAGCAATTAAAATTGTCAGATGATCATAGGCTTTTGAAAGTCCGTGAGATTAAAGATTGGAAGTACTGTAAGTATCATAATACTTTTGGTCATGTGACAGATGATTGTATGCATTTCAGGGATATCATTCAGAAAGGTTTGACAGACGGGAGATTAAAGTTTTCAGACAAGAAACCAGAAATGAAGATTGACACAGAACCTTTTGGTCCTGAAGCTAACAAGGCAGACCGCCAAGTCCCTATGGGAGTAGGCATGGTCAACATCACTACCGGGACAGAATATCCAGATGGATCTGACGGATCCATTCGATGTTTATCCGAAGCCAGGAGAACCACTTGTTGACTACATGACACGCAAGGAATCTGAGGGCATAATTAAAGTTTGCCCAAGATGTGAAGCATTTTATGATGAAGTAGCTGCCAAGAAAGCCAGGGGGTAGAAACCACCATCATATCAGCCACGAGGTAGAATTGAGCCTTGTAATGATGGCAGCAAGAGCAGGTTGTCACACTCAAGTAGCCATGATGGATCCAACAGTGTACACAGAAGTGTTGCATCTGTTGTAAATAGACACGCAAATAGCCGCAAGAACAACACATGCACCGGTCAAGACCCGAACAAAGATCGTGACTGGAGGTTGGCTTAAAGAGCCAATCAGAGGATCAGCAGGAAATAACTCTGTCGGTGGCAGATTTCATCCTGTCAGGACCAGAACACCCCCATCCAACATAATGGTGGATCAATGGGTGAAGGATTCAGTGACACGATATCCAGGATTGCAAAAGCAGACATGGACTAGGAAAAACAAGTTTAGTGATCATGGTCCACCCTTTTGGAATGAGAATTACCGAAGGGGTCAATTGGATCAAAATGCCCAAATGACAGGGCCTGGTCTGACAGGACCCTCGAATCAATTGGCTATCTCAAAGAGCCAAAAGAGGAGGCTGCAGAGGCTCCGACAGGCTCAGAAGAAGAAGCTTGCCAGGCAAGGAGGTGTCATCATAAAAAAGATGCCTTCGCGTGATACTGGTTGCTTGGTTGCAACAGCCGACAACAAAGTCGACAAGAAAGGTGATGCCAAAATGAAAAGCGTAATAGTGAACCATCCCATGGAAGCTGATGCGAAGAGATCCAGTAATCAAGCCAGGCAGAATAAGTCTACATCACAGGTTTTCATAGAAAAGAAGAAGGTTTCAGGCCAAACATCCCCACCAGTAAAGCCCACTGGCAAATGGCCTGTCGGGCTGACAGAAGTGGAAAAGGTTGCAGGACTCGAGAAAAAGGTTGAGGCCAGGATAGAAAAACAACAACTGACAACGTTCAGGCCTGAATGCGATTTAACCAAAGAGGAATTGTCATTCGATGGTGTCATTGAAGCACTGAATGATCCGAATGATGATATGAACATCAGCGGGGTCATGGACACGGACGGCCAGAAAGAAGATTGGGCCGACATCATAGAGGCATTGGATAACTGTGGCTCAGGGATCGCCCGACCTCTGTCAGATAGGTCAGGGTCAGATGACGAGAGTGGTCTAAGAAGAAATCACAGCAGAATGGTCGGAGTTGCATTCTTGGATGAGGATCCAGACAATGAGGTTATACTAGATTCTGGGATGAGAATGAAGATAGGGTTGATTTCATTCATTCCAGCAGAATATGAGGGATATCTTGAGCTCGATCTCTCTGACGACGATAATGATGCCATCAACAATGCAGGAGACCCAGGTGATTGCTGGATGTGTGTTCAGGATAATTTAGTTACCGTATTCGACAATGTAGCTCAGTTGGAGAAGCCCACCGATGAGCAGAAAAACCATTTGAGACCTTTACATGTAAAAGCCATAATAGATGGAAGGCCTACTAACAGGGTTTTAGTTGACGGAGGAGCTGCTGTGAACCTGATGCCAAGGGCGATGTTCATAAAATTAGGGAAGGATCAGTCGGATCTAATTCCGACAGATATGGTTGTCACTGACTTCAGTGACAAAACTTCTCCGTCAGATGGCGTCACTTTATTAAACATACAGGTTGGCACTGTCGAAAGGATGACACTGTTCGTAATAATTCCAGCCAAGTCAAGCTACAACATATTACTTGGCCGGGATTGGATTCACGCTGTAGGAGCGGTTCCGTCAACAGTGCATCAAAAGGTGATTTTATGGAATGAACAGGATCAAGTAGAGATTGTGGAGGCAGATGACAGTGCTTGCTATGCTCAGCAATCACATGTTGACTTCAGGGTGTATTCACCAAATGTCAGGCCTATAACTGCCAATGAAGGGGTCATTGACAAGGACACGTTGGAGGCAAGCCTTCTCAGCCAATTTGGAGTTAAGGTAAAGGACGAGGCCGACAAGACTCGGTCAGAATCCGGCAATGAGTCTTGAAACACACTTGAAAAGATTGTTGGCCTATCTGACCTACAGAGAAATACACACTCTAGAGAGTGTGTTGACGGATTGTATCATTGACGATGACCCTTTGGGTTTTGAGAAAGGAGTCGAAGCCAAGCAAAACGTGGAAGTAGAAGATCCTCTGGAAGAAATAAATTTAAGAACGGAAGAAAAGAGAAGACCCATTTTTGTCAGTGCTTTTCTGCCAGAGGATTACAAACAAAAACTTGTCGGATTAATAGCAGAGTACAAAGATTGCTTTGCATGGGACTACGATGAAATGCCTGGTTTAAGCAGGGATCTTGTCAAACACCAGCTGCCACTTAGGAAGGATTGTAAACCTGTTAAGCAAGCAAGTAGAAGGTTTGCTCCAGAGGTGGTACATAAAATCAAAGAGGAAGTACAAAGACTGCTTAAAGCGAAGTTCATTCGAACAACCAGGTATGTCGATTGGCTTTCTAATGTAGTTCCTATCATTAAAAAGAATGGCAAAATGAGGGTATGCATAGACTTCAGAAATTTGAATATGGCTACCCCCAAAGATGAATATCCGATGCCGTGAAAGTACATGCTTGTCGACTCAAAGATCGGAAATGAGATTTTAAGTTGTATGGATGGCCATGCAGGGTATAATCAAATCTTTATAGCCGAAGAAGACGTGTCAAAGACTGCCTTCAAATGTCCAGGAGCAATTGGGACATATGAATGGATTGTCATGCCTTTCGGTTTAAAGAATGCAGGGGCCACCTACCAACGAGCAATGAATACAATTTTCCATGATGTTATTGGAAAATTTGTAGAAGTATATATTGATGATGTGGTCGTCAAGTCCAAAACCAAAGATGACCACTTGGAGCATCTGAAGCAAGGATTTGAGAGAATGAGAAAGCATAACCTCAAAATGAACCCAGAAAAGTGTAGCTTCGGAGTGTCGGCTGCCAAATTCCTAGGATTCTTAGTCCACAAAAAAGGAATTGAGGTAGACAAGAATAAAACCAGAGCGGTCATGGAAGCCTCGGCACCGACAGATAAGAAGGAACTACAATCCTTTTTAGGGAAGATTAACTTTCTAAGAAGGTTCATATCAAATCTGTCATGAAGAACAAGGATATTTGCACCGCTGGTCAAGTTGAAATCAGAGCAAAGTTTCATATGGGAGCCTTGTCACCAAGAGACTTTTGACCAGATCAAGCAATATCTAGTCAATCCACCGGTCATGATGCCCGCAATGCCTCGTCGACCGTTGAAGTTGTACATATCGGCATCTGAAGACACTATAGGATGTTTATTAGCCCAGGATGATGATGACAATGTTGAAAGGGTTGTATATTATCTAAGTAGAGTCTTAATTGACGCTGAAAGAAGATATAGTGCAATAGAGAAGTTATATCTAGCATTATATTTTTCTTGTACAAAACTTAAATATTATATGATGCCATGTCATGTATTGGTGATTACCAAAACTGACGTTATAAAGTATATGTTATCAAAACCAGTCCTTAATGGGCGTATTGGTAAATGGACCATCGCCTTGTCAGAATATTCTTTACAATACATACCAGCTAAAGCTGTCAAAGGACAAGCAGTGGCTGACTTTTTAGTGGACCATCCAGGACTGAATGTGCCGGAAATAGATGTTGTCAGTTTACAACCCTGGAAACTCTATTTTGATGGATCAAGGCATCAAGGAGGTAGTGGAGTAGGAATTTTAATCGTGACTCCACAAGGAACTCCTACTAAGTTTATGTTTGAACTTAAGTATCCATGTTCCAACAATGAAGCTGAATACGAAGCTTTGATTGTCGGATTGGAAATACTGACAGAGATAAAAGCACAAAATGTGCATATTTTTGGGGATTCTCAATTAGTCATCAAACAACTTACTCAAGAATACAAGTGTGTCAGCTACAATTTGACAAAATACTGTATCATAGCTAGTAAGTTGATGAAAAAATTCGATGACGTAATTGTTGAATATATTCCCAGAAATTTAAATCAAGAGGCTAATGAGTTGGCTCAGATAGCCTCAGGATATAAAATATCTCAAAAGACTTTGTCAACACTAATGGAAATCAGATAATTATTGTATCCATTAGAAGAAAGAGATATTTTGGTTAATGATGTAATTCTACCTAATGACTGGAGATTGCCAATAATCGAATATTTGGAAAATCCAAGTCAGAATGTAGATAGAAAAACAAAGTATAAAGCATTGAATTACACAATGCAAGGAGGACTGTTATATAGAAGATATGTTGACGGGACTCTACACAAGTGCCTAAGTGAGCAAGATGCTTATTTGGCTCTATCAGAAGTCCATGAGGGTATATGTGGAGCCCATCAGGCAAGTGATAAAATGAAATGGGTTTTTCGATGAAGTTTGTATTATTGGCCAACTATGGTTAAAGATTGCATTTTATTTGCCAAGTCTTGTGAACAATATCAGAAACATGGCCATATACAAAACGTCATTTTGGGAGTAGTTAAATTCTATTGTAAAGCCTTGTACATTTAGAGGATGGTCTTTAGATTTAATTGGCCAGATACATCCCTCTTCGTCAAAAGGACATCAATTCATTTTAGTTGGAATTGACTATTTTACCAAAAGGGTAGAGGCAGTTTGCCTCAAAGCAGTCACCCAACAAGACGTAATTGATTTCATTAAAAATCACATCATTTGTCGGTTTGGCATACCCTGCACTCGACAACGGATCAAGGGTCAGTATTTGTCGGCAAGAAAGTTGTAGAATACGCTGGTTCTAGGCATATAAAAATGCTCACATCTACACCATACTATGCACAAGCAAATGGCCAAGTTGAGGCCATAAATAAGATCGTTATTAATCATATTAAAAAGCATGTGGGCCGACAGCCTAAGAGTTGGCATAATACTCTTGATCAAATACTATGGGCATATATAAATTCACCCAGACAGTCGACATGAACCTCACCATATCGGCTAACTTATGGACACGATCCTGTGCTACCTGTTGAAATCAATCTCCAATCCACTCGCTTTCAAAGGCAAAATGACTTGCCTATCGACCAATATTGGAATGCAATGCTGGACGAATTGGATGAGTTAAGTGATGAAAGATTGATTGCATTAGAAAATTTGATTCGGCAAAAAGAAAGAATTGCAAAATTCTATGATAGTCGAGTTAAGTTCAAATCATTTAAGGTAGATGATCTGGTGTGGAAAGTCATATTGCCCATGGACAAAAGTTGTCGGCAATATGGTAAATGGTCACCTAAATGGGAAGGACCATTTAGAATTGATAAATTATTTTCTGGAAATGCCTATGCACTTGTCAATGTTGATACTGGCTTGAGAATAAAGTCGATTAATGGCAAGTATTTGAAAAAGTATAAGCCGACGATGCTAGAAGTAAAAATTGACAGTAAATGAGATAGAACATAAGTTTTATTCATTGATTTGGCAATACAATTTTACATTGTCAAAAGTACATCCTGTCAGTTTAAGCTAACTTATTCCTAAGAGAGCAGGCTGGAAACTGATGGTTGGCATACACAGATGTGTGTCGAATTATGAGCATTCAAAAAGATAAGTTAAAAAGATGTTCATTTGACATACACAAAAAAAAAATGCCAACTGAACTAAGATTGAAAATTTCTGATTTCTTCCAAAGCTTTCTCCAGAGCCTCTCTGTCAGCCTTGGCTGCCAGATATTTAGATTGCATGGCTATTAGAATGTTAATAATTGTCCTGGCAGTCACCCCTGACTTTTAGATTCATCGTCAATTTGATTAACCTTTTCTTTGCTGGCAGACAGAGGTTGTGCAAGTTGAAGTTTTTTCTCTTTGGCTTGAGTTAAAGCAACTTATAAGTCAACAATCTCTTTGTCTACTGCCAAGTCAGCTTTGACGTCGTCAGCAATGACATGAATCTCTTGTTCTCTTGTGGCCTTCATGGTGCGCAGAGTCCCCAACACACTGTCCTTGTTGATTTCTTTGGCTTCAAAAGGGGACATAACATCATTGATGGTTTACAATTTGTCTGTCAGACCATCAAAGAAGTCTTGGGTAGAAGCCAAAGTGACCCTGCTTGAAGTTGGCAGAATGTTCTTGATTAGATTAAGTTGTTGGAGAAGATTGGTTATGGTCGAACGAATGGCTGAATCTGAACATAGGATGTCAAATGGATGCTTGAAAAGGGATTTAAGATCTTGCAAAAACTTGACAGCTTGATAATCACTAGAATCTTGCCCTGTCAATTTTGAAAAATGGGCAGATCTTGATGAACTCCGATGACCGTCTCTACGGCCGAAGATCGATCGCTCAAGAGGTGGAAGATGTGTCCGAGAATTGGAGTTTGTTGAGGAGTTGGTGAAGAATGAATTGGTTGTTCAGGAGGATTGATGGCATCAAGATTGTAGATTGTTGAAGTTTTGCCTCTCTCCGTAAGCCGTCGAAAGATAAAACTTGGGGGGCATTTGTTAGGAGTGAACTTTCATATTTGAGTTTTCGTCAGACAGGCAGAAAGAGGCTACATGAAAATTGAGAAAGAAGTCCCAAATTTGGTATATACTGGTTTAGCTAAAAGAAAGTTGACAAGTACTGATTCTTATTATTGTAAATATATTTTATACTATTAACCAACCAAAATTCGACTCATCTTTAAAAAAAAATGTTTGATTCTTATCGTAATTAGTAATTACTTTAAAAATCATTCATACCATGATTTTTGATTATTAATAGTATTAAAAAAATATACACAAACTGTACATACCCATTAAATTCAAATTTAAACGAATATGAATGTCATAAATAAATAACATTAATAAGAAAAATAAATGGTCTAACTTTTTTTTTTGGGTGACACGGTCTAACTTTTTTTCCCCCCCATATATTGTATATTTAATATTTAATACGAACGTATATTTTTGAAGAAAAAAAGCATTCAAATCAATTCTTTAAGACAAATGCTAATTTGACACAGTTTTTAGACATCAATACGACGAAATCGTATGTGCCTTGTCAGGCGACATCAGAAAGTCTTTGTGTGACACATGTGAGGTCCTTTTTTTAAAAAAAAATAATTTTTTTTTTTGTAAATAATTTTTTTAGTTAAATATGTGTAAATATCTGGTGAATCGGGTATAAATATCTGATGAATTCAGTTCATTATCTGGTGAATGGGTTTTTTTGAGAAATAATTTTTTTGGTTAAGTATGTGCAAATATATGGTGAATCAGGTATAAATATATGGTGAATTCAGTTCATTATCTGGTGAATAGGTTTTTTTGAGAAATACATTTTTTGGTTAAGTATGTGCAAATATCTGGTGAATTCGGTATAAATATCTGGTGAATTCAGTTCATTATCTGGTGAATGCTTTTTTTTATAAATAATTTTTTTGGTTAAGTATGTGTAAATATCTGGTGAATGGGTTTTTTTGATAAATAAATTTTTTGGTTAAGTATGTGCAAATATCTGGTGAATCATGTACAAATATCTGGTGAATTCAGTTCATTATCTGGTTAATGAGTTTTTTTTTAGAAATAAAATTTTTATTTTTTTAAAAAAGTCAAAATTAAAATTAAAAAAAGTGGCGCTACTGTAGCATGATGTCGTATTGATGTCGGAATATTGTGTTCAATTAGCACGGCTCATTCTTTAACAAGTGGATAAAGAGGAAATTTGATAATAACTTTCTTGATTAACTTTTTAATTATAATTAATGGATTTAATTGTTATGCATTGTCGGTGACTCAATGTAAGGATTTTTTACAATGTCAATCAATATGAAATTGACACATCATAAGAAACTTTTGATTTTTATCCTAAATACCTTAAACGGTGCACATGTCATATCAGGATTTCTGATTGTTTGACAATATAAAAAACTTTACATTGTCAGTACGTTGCAATTTAGCTCATCATTGACATTATAATTTTGATACTATGTTTTATGATGTGTGGCGTATTGGTACAATGTGTTAGGAGTGAACTTTCATATTTGAGTTTTCGTCAGACAGGCGGAAAGAGGCTACATGAAAATTGAGAAAGAAGTCCCAAAATTGGTATATACTGGTTTGGCTAAAAGAAAGTTGACAAGTATTGAGTTGACGATTTGAAAGTTGATGAGAAAAATTGGTCAAGAAAATTGACAAGTACTTAGTTGACAGGCGAAAAGTTGACAGAAAATTGGTCAAGAAAGTTGACAAGTACTGAGTTGACAGACGGAAAGTTGACAGAAAATAGGTCAAAAGCAAGACTGTCAAATTCATAAGGAATTCCCAAAGTAGACAAGAGTTGGATCGAAGAGAGGAAAATTGACCAAGTTCAAAGTCGACAGGAATAAAGTTGACAGAAGAATGTACATAAAGAAGAACGTCAAATTCAGAAGATTATAGAAGAATTGACAAGTGTGAAATTGACAAGAAGTTCTTCAGTTGACATGTCAGACAAGAAAAGCCGTCAAAAAGGCGAAACTTAGAGCGCATCTGTCAAGGGTGAAATTTCTGATTATTGACGGATGCATTTGACTGGCTGACAAAGGAACCAGAATAATGACTGATATTTTCTAATTATTATACTTGGTTGACAAGAAAATACTGGCCGACAGAAAGGATAAATTGACAACCCAGCTTTTTGACAAAGTGTTAAGAAGAGTTGTCAAACGTACAAAAGTGTGAAAATGGCTAAGTCCTCAAGGCTGACAAGGCATTTGCAAGATAAGCCGTCAAACAGCCAAACCGTTGACAACAAGCAAGTTGACACAAAGCGGTTCAAAGAATTGAGCAGTTGGAGAAGTTTGCTTGTCAAATAGTTTGAATTTGAATGTGGCAAAACTGTCATACAGGTGTCAGAAAGTAGTTTAGGAAGTTACTTTTAGGAAGTTACCTTTAGGAAGTTATTTACTTTTTCTATAAATACTAGATTCTACGATGTAATGGAGGTTGGAACTTGAAACATCCTACACGTCTCGATCACACAGCAGACTGACGGATTAACTCAAGTACTCCTTCCACCCTTTTATCATCAATACAATGTTTAATTTCAATTCAATATTGGTTCATTTCCTTCAAGTTCTTCATGCATTTTCCAGTTTATTTATAATCATATTCAAGTTATTTCATGTCTTTACTTTTCTACATTTTACATCTCTTGCAATTTATCTTTCATGTTTTTCACTTGCTTTCTTTAAATTTTATGCAATGTAAACGCTTTCTTTTATTTCCATTTAAATGCTTTTCTTTAATTGATTTCTTCCTTTAATTTACTGTTATTTATCTTTCATGTCTTTCACTTGCTTTATTTTAACTTTTTGCACTTTAAATGCTTTCTTTTACTTTTCAACCATTTCAATTCCTGAAATTCATTGCTTTCCTTTAAATTTCCTGTTGTTTATTGCTTTCCTTTAATTTAATGTTCTTTATTTACTTTCTTCTAATTTTATGCATTTTACACGGTTTCGTCTATTTTTATGTCATTTAAATGTTTTCCTTAATTTTCAGTTCTTACATGTTTTTATTTAAATTCATGAATTTCTCCTCTTTTATCAATCAAGTGGTTTTTCAGACCATTTGAGTTCTTTTCCATGCTTTGAATGTTGTCAACTTTCACTATTGGTAATATTCTGTACATCTCTTTCAAACTTACCTATTCATTTTAACACCAAGTCCTTGCTAGTATTTACTAGATTTGACTGATTTGTCAAATTCATACTTGGCAGACACATATATACACGTCCTGACGAGATTACCGCATAACTCGTTCGCCCCACACTCGCCTCTAATTATTTGTAACCAAAGGATTTTGGACACCAACCAAAAACCAAAGCATTAACACAATGTTAATTTTAGTATCCAGCAATATTTGGAGAAACAAGATCGTGAGAGTGAGAATATTCTTGTAAAAAAAAAAAAGAACGTGAGATTATTTTGTAAATGGTGAATTAATAGTGTATGTCATTTATAAAATTAAAATAAAGGATATAGGGAAAGTTATTCGGAATCCAATTTCTTTTGACTCAAATGGAATCCTATTTCATGGAAATATAAAATCCCTATTTTACCTGTTTTCAAGGAAGGAGGTTTGTTAAATTCGTGAGACGAAATTTAGAATTTAAATGGCATTTCATATATATTTTTTCAATTAACAAACATGGGAGTTCTTTGATTCCTTTATTAAATGAAGAATGTTAATCAATATCCTAAATACATTGATTAATGATCTTAAAAAGAAAAATTTTCATTAGAATTTATACATTTTATATTTTAAAAAATGTTGAACTTGGTTTTCCAATGAATAATTGGTATCCTTAACGGCTTAACCAGTGTCCTTATTAAATATAGAGTAACATTTTATTTCTTCGGTTCTTCACATCATTCAAACATCAATGGAATTGGTTTATACTTAGTTTGGTTATATACATGCTAACTATTTTTAAAATCAAACCAAATTAATGTGATCTACCAATAAGGATCGAGGCTAGGGGTGGCAATTTTATCCGTACCCGCAGATACCTGTGGATAAAATCCGTAACGGGTACGGGGCGGGTAGTTAAACGGGTACCCGCGGGTAAAATAAACGGGTAATTCCAATACCCGTTTATAAATGGGGCGGGGGCGGGTATCACACTATCCGTACCCACGGATACCCGCACCCGTTACTTAATTACTATAATTCCTTTATTATATATATCTACTCTCAAAGTCCTTATATCATTTCATAGATAATTTTCATCTGTTGTGTTGTTTCATAGATATTTTAAGTGTGATGTATTAATTTGTAGGTGCTGTTTTGTTCAAATATCGAAAGATATTAATGTGGTGGTTTGTATAAGTTTTGTGTATTTTTTTTTAATTAAAAAAATATTTATTTGTTTTTTATAACTATCCATGGATATCCGCGGATACCCGTGAAAACCCGCGAATCCGTTAAAAACCCGTTAAGCGGGTATCCGTGCGGGTACGGGGCGGGTACGGGTAGATTTTTTATCCAACGGGTCGGGTAGCGGGTAGCCAGTATCCGTGTCCGCCCCGCCCTGTTGACATTCCTAATCGAGGCGCTGATAAACGAGGAAAATTAAAAATCAACTTTCTTCAAATTTTGAAGAAGACCATCGTTAAAACATAGAAGGACTTCTCTTTTGGGAAGTGGATGACCCCTTAACTTACGGAGAAGCCAAAAAAAAACTATTTTCTCCTTTGGAAAGATACTTTTTGTGTGTTATTTTATGGAACAAAATTCTTATGTCTAGTTTCGGAAACAATTTCCGCATCACTATTTTTCTTTTTTGACAAATTCCACATCACTGTTTCATTTTTTTTTGGTTTCCCAGATATTTCCATGCACAACTGTGGACATTAATCTCTCGAACCAGTAGAACCACAAGGACGGCAAAGCTCTCCCTCAAGAATTTTAACGCTGCTGCATTCCCAGGATCAAGATTCGAACTCGAAACCAGGTTACTATTTCATTGATTGGCAGTAACATATAAATGCATAGTAAGTTTAAAAGGCATAGTGGGCGAAGCATCTTTTTTCATGCATTTAAAAAATAATATTTTAAAATCCACATGGTGTGATATATTTGGCAGATAATTGAGTCCCTTAAGCATGTTGTTAGGGATTCGATTTCCCCTACTCATATGTATGAGAAGCATCATTGTTGGGGAGTCAAACCCTTGAATGAATCCGGGTTCACCAAAAATATACCTCCCTTCGGACATAATTATAAGCAAAAAAACTAAATTCACAATTCTTGAGAAAGAATTAGTTAAAATTAGTTTTGAAATGGAAAAGTAAATGGAGAATTGGTTTGATTGATTAATTTTCTTGATTTTGCAATAATAACATTCAAGAGTGTTGACTTAATTGATTTTTGCTTATATTTGAATCAAAAAAATATATATCTACTTTTTGCTTATATTTAGGATCGAGATGGGTATTAAATAAGCAAAGTTAAGGGAGATGTAAGGCTGCTTGGTTTTGAAGTCAATATTGTTGCAATTAATATTTATAAAGTTGCTTATGAAAAAGGATTACAGGTTCAAATAATAAGATGCAACAATAAGCTCATGAAAAGGTCCATAAATAAAGTTGAAGTATGAATTACGAATGTGTTTTAACCTCTGTAGACGGTCATTCAAAGTTCAAACTACAATGTGATAGACTGATAGCCACTCGAGATTATCACAAAATTACAACTTGCTGCCTTTTGTATTATATTTTATTTATTTTGAAAGATTTATAGAGTATTTTATACTTGTTTTGATATTTATCGGATATAAAAATTAAATATTTTTTTACTTAAAAAATATATTCATTCAGTGGTAAGAGATATCAAAACAACGCAATTCAACATAATTGAAAATCGAAAAGGATG